>PJEM01017157.1:0-23092 GCA_004023845.1 Helogale parvula | reverse complement strand
CTCTGCCCCTCCCCTGCTCGCTCTCTGTCTCTGTCTCTCAAAAATAAAAAAATATATTAAAAAAATTAAAAATAAGAAAAGGAACACTCTTGCACTGATGGTAGAAATTCAAACTGTGCAGTCACTGTGGAAAATAGTATGGAGGCAGTCTTTTTTCGATTGGATACTCTTTTCTGCTTTGCCAAAAATTAATTGGCCATACATTTGTGGGCCCAGTTCTTGGTTCTCTATTCTATTCCATTGGTCTATGTGTCTGTTTTTGTGCCAATACCATACTGTCTTGATGATGACGGCTTTGTAGTAGAGGCTAAAGTCTGGGATTGTGATGCCTCCCATTTTGGTTTTCTTCTTCAATATGACTTTGGGTATTCGGGGTCTTATGTGGTTCCATATAAATTTGAGGATAGCTTGTTCTAGCTTTGAGAAGAACACTGGTGCAATTTTGATTGGGATTGCATTGAATGTGTAGATTGCTTTGGGTAGTAATGACATTTTCACAATGTTTATTCTTCCGATCCATGAACAAGGAATGTTTTTCCATTTCTTGGTGTCTTCTTCAATCTTTTTCATAAGTTTTCTATAGTTTTCATCATATAGGTCTTTTACATCCTTGGTTAGATTTAATCCTAGGTATTTTATGGTTTTTCATGCAATCATGAATGGGATCAGTTTCTTGTTTTCTCTTTCCGCTGCTTCATTATTGGTGTATAAGAATGCAACTGATTTCTGTACATTGATTTTGTACCCTGCGACGTTACTGAATTTATTGATGAGTTCTAGAATGCTTCTGGTGGAGTCTGCCAGGTTTTCCATGTAGAGTATCATGTCATCTGCGAAAAGTGAAAGTTTGACTTCTTCTTTGCCAAGTCTGATGCCTTTTATTTCCTTTTGTTGTATGATTGCTGATGCTAGGACTTCCAGCACTATGTTAAACAACAATGGTGAAAGACTGCCTCTTTAGCAGGTGGTGCTGGGAGAACTGGACAGCAACATGCAGAAGAATGAAACTAGACCACTTTCTTACACCATACACAAAAATTAACTCAAAATGGATGAAGGACCTGAATGTGAGACAGGAAACCATCAAAGTCCTCGAGGAGAAAGTAGGAAACAACCTCCTTAACCTCAACTACAACAATTTCCTACTCGACACATCCCAAAAGGCAAGGGAAATGAAAGCAAAACCGAACTCTTGGGACCTCATCAAGATAAAAAGCTTCTGCGCTGCAAAGGAAACAATCAAGAAAACTAATAGGCAACCGACAGAATGGGAAAAGATAGTTGCAAATGACATATCAGATAAAGGGCTAGTATCCAAAATCTACAAGGAACTCACCGAACTCCACACCCAAAAAACAAATAACCCAGTGAAGAAATGGGCAGAAGACATAAACAGACACTTCTCCAAAGAGGACATCCAGATGGCCTACAGGCACATGAAAGGATGCTCAACATCACTCATCAACAGGGAAACACAAATCAAAACCACACTGAGATACCACCTCACACCAGTCAGAGTGGCTAAAATGAACAAATCAAGAGACAATTGATGCTGGCGAGGATGTGGAGAGACGGGCACCCTCCTACACTGTTGGTGGGAATGTAAACTGGTGCAGCCGCTCTGGAAAACAGTATGGAGGTTCCTCCAAAAACTATTGATAGAACTCCCTTATGACCCATCAGTAGCACTGCTAGGGATTTACCCAAGAGATACAGAAGTGCTGATGCATAGGAGCACATGTACCCCAATGTTCATAGCAGCAATGCCAACAATAGCCAAAACATGGAAAGAGCCTAAATGTCTATCACCTGATGAGTGGATCAAGAAGATGTGGTATATATATATATATATATATATATGAGATAGAATGAAATATGGCCATTTGTAGCAAAGTAGATGGACCTCGAGGGTGTCATGCCAAGCGAAATAAGTCAGGCAGAGAAAGACAGATAACATATGTTTGCACTCATAGGTCTAACAGGAGAACAGGAGAAACCTAATGGAGGACCAGGGGGAGGGGAAGAGGGAAAGAGAGTTGGGGAGTGGGAGGGACGCAAAACTTGAGAGACTACTTACTATTGAAAACGAACTGAGGGTTGAAGGGGGAGGGGTGGAAAGAGGTGGAGGTCGTGGAAGAGGGCACTTGTGGGGAAGAGCACTGGGTATTGTATGGAAACTAATTTGACAATATACTACTTTAAAAAAAAAGAAAACAGTATGGAGATTTCAAGTACACAACAAACTGATTATGTAATATGTTTTAAAACAAATTTAAAAAGTTTATAAGAATTACTATCAAACATTATACACTCCAAACAAAACTTTTAAGAATTTATAATTTTTTACTTTTTAAAAAATTAAAAATTGAAATACCCTATAATCCAGGAAATTGTACCACTGGGTAATTACCCAAACAATATGAAATCACTAAATCAAACATGCACTTTTATGTTTTTAGTAGCATTATTTACAATAGCCAAATTATGGAGCCAGCCCAAGAGTCCACTGATAGATGAATAGAACAGAATAGACTATCATTCAGACATAAAAAAAAATGAATATTTGCCATTTGCAATGACATGAATGGATCTAGAGAGTATATAATGCTAAGCTAAATAAGTCAGTCAGAGATAGCCAAATACCATATGATTTCACTCATATCTAGAACTTAAGAAGCAAATGAACAAAGGGGAAAAAAAGAGACAAACCAAAGAAACAGAGGCTTAACTATGTTTAAGTTAACAAACTGATAGTTACCAGATGGGAGGCGAGTGGAGAAGATGGTGAAAAAGGTAAAAGGGATTAAGAGTACATTTATCTTGAGGAGTATTGAGTAATGTATAGAATTGTTGAGTTATACTGTACAACTAAAGTAATATAACACTGTATGTGAACTACACTGGGATTAAATAAAAAATAAAACAATAAATGAAATAAAAATAAAAACTCCCAAAGTGAACCTGACATCTAATACATATTGAGAACTACTGCTCTATGTAGTATGTTAACTTTTACATTCTGCTGTCATTATTAATTTCTCTCCATATTCTATCTTTACTGTTACTCTAGTATTGTTTCTTTAAATACTTAAGTTGGATGTTTTATTATTTTTCAGATTTTAATAATCTCTAATATAAGTATTTTAAACAATGTTTTAACTATCAATTTATCTGAAATCTCCCCACTCTACATTAATATGCACTATTTTTATTATTAATTTCCAGATAAATTCTAATTCTATGGTTTCTTCTTTGACTCATGGGTTAAATATTAACATGCTTTCAAATTTCCAAATATGGGGGTTGGTTATATTTTTGTTATTTATTTAATACTTAAATGCATTTTGGTTGGCAAATATAATCTGTATGTGACTAATTCTTATAAAGTTTTTAAAAATTTGTTTTAATGAATAGTACATCATCAACTTATTGTGTGATTAAAAACAATCTTTATTCTCTCATAGTTGGGAACAGTATTCTAATTATATACATCTACTAGATCAAGATTATTAATTTTGCTATTCGTGTCTGCTATATCCTTAATGAGTTTTGTATGCTTGATCTATCAATTGGTGAGGTATATAAAATACTCTTACTATAATGGTGGAGTAATCAATTTCTCCTAATTCTGTAAGAATTAATTTATCCTTCTTACTAGCTCACTTTTACGTTGCTATCCACTCAGGTGATCCAGAAGAGAAACTCTAAAGCACAGGATCCAGGACAATCACACCTGAGATCCACATATAGAATGTCTCTTTGCCTAGTAACAGTGTCTTTTGAAATATATGCAGGTGGGATGTCACAGCCCATATTGGAAGAGGGCAGTGCAAGTGAGTAAGCAATCAAGGTGTTTTAGCAGTTCCTCACAAACCACAGAAAGAACTACTATTCACCTACATCCCTGGCTATAATCCAATTCAAGACTCAAACTCAAAGCAAACTCCACATTATTTAATCAATGTTGTTTCATATAACACACTTCTTTTGTCAACTTCTGTGAACAATCCAAGAAACAAAAAGAGAACAAAATAAACCAGGAAAACTAAGGTGACACTGATGTAGAAATCTAAAAATACATCAAGACGAAAATAACCGCTGGTTGGTGATTTCCATTAAAAAAAAAAAAAAGATAGAATGCCTTATGCAAGCGTATGTCAAAACATCAGCTTAAACATCAGGCAACCCAGTTTTGAGGACATATTTAGCTACTGGCAACCTCAAATTATTCACAAGCTACTCATCCCAAAGAGAGACATTCATATTTGAACGGCAAGTTCTATAATTCATGTAGATACTAAGGAGATGGAGATGGAACTCCTGCTGGTGTTAATGCTGATGTATTCAAATGACCCATATATCCTCACTCCCTTTCTCAATCTCCAACTTTCCATCCCTCTCTCCATACATCCCCCAAGCTTCATGTGTCATTTTTTTTCTCCTACAAGATAGCTTTTAGTATTTCTTTCCAGTAGGTTCAACCTGGATAGACAGATGGATAGATAGATAGATAGATAGATAGATCTATATATAGAGAGAGACATATATATGACAAAACACATGTACATATAAACTTATACATTAAATATATAATATATTAATATAATAAATAATGTAATATGGATTATGTACTATATATATGTTATACATAAATATTGTGATGTATGGGAGTGGCAGAGAAAGCAACTATTTCCCAGATTCATTTTTCCCTGATACCAAGTTTAAAAGCAAGAAATTTAGTATTAACTACTTTTCCTAGGGAACAAAGGAATACACTTCATTCTGCCTCCTCCCAATATGGTTTAGTCACTTTTATTAGAATTGGCTTTTTGACTCCACTTGACAAAAAGAATCCACTAATCCATTCAGCACTTCACAAAATACATGGGATGGCAGGAAGTTTCTTTTTACTCTTTTCAGAAGAAGAAAGCTTCGACAAGTAACTGCAAAGAACTAAGAGGCTGGACTGTCCTATACTCGAAAGTTAAGCTTGTCTTCTTTTGGGGAAAAAAGAGTAGAATGAGGCAGCCAGAGAGTAAATGGTGCTGCTGCAGAGAAGGTAACAACCCATATGGCCTGAGAGATCTCACTAACAGAACTCTTAAGCTAATATGTGTCATCCTTGGTCTAGAAGTTTAATCAAAGGGGACCAGTTCCTCCTAATGTCCCAGGTTCCATAAATCATCATATGCATTAATTAGAATCATCTCTCAGTAGACTCCACAGATTACTCTGACTCAGGAAAATGGACGAGAAACTTAAAAATAATGAGACTGTGGCTGTTCAAATCACCTTTGCCTCACATTTCTAGAAATCTCTTTATTTTTCAATCAACCAATATTTACTGAGTAACTACTACCTGCAGGCATTGTGTTCAGCATAGCAGTGAATGAGTCCTGTTCTCAGAATTCGTTAAGAAATATATGAGCTCTATTGTCAGGAAGTTTACTAAGGAACAGATAAAAGGCCCTGAGAATTCAGAAAATAGAGATGAGAGCATCTGTGTTTTTAAAGGGTGAGAAAAGGGAGCCATGATAGCTTACACAGTTACAACTTCCCTGCTAGAGTTACCAGGAAAAAAAAAAGCAACACAGGATGCCTAGTCAAATTTGAATTTCACATAAACAACAAGCAACTGTTTTTAATAGAAGTATGCCACAAGTATTATGTGGGAAAACATATACTAAAAAATTATTGTTTACCTGAAATTTCAATTTAACCGAGTATCCTGTATTTTTATTTGCTAAAGCTCACAACTTTATTCCCTAATATCTCTTTTTGACAATCCAGCAGATTGTCTCTCCTCTGACAGGGAGGCCAGCAAATCAGTATATGGACCTCTTTTTTCATTTTAAAAGCATTAATATTCCTAGCCAGATTGACCTTTGAAAGCATATATCAAATCAGATCATTCACATGCTTAAACTGCCCTCTTTAATTCCTGTCAGAATACAATACAAATTCCTCTCCAAATCCTGAAAAGGCTGTATATGGTCTGACTCATGACTATATTTCTGAATAAAGAAGACAACATTATTAGTTTCATTTCACATATGAGAAAAGTAAAGGCTAGAGAAGGGAGCATGCCCAGCTAGATATCAGAATTAGCTGTCTTATATAAAAATAGTTATGACAGTACAGAGGTTATAAAAACAGATTGTAAAAAATTAAAAATTAATAAAATCCAATTATGGTAAGGATGCAGAGCAAAGGGCACTTATGTGCACATGTGCACTATAGTGTGAATTGGTCATGCTGTTTTAGAGAGAAACATGGCAGTGTTCATGACCATTTAAAAATATGTGTACTCTGAGAGTTCATATTCTAGATATCCTCATTACATATATTCATACATTCACATATATGTAAATGTATCAAATAAGATCAAAGAGTATGATCTTTTTTGGTAGTTACCTCTTTTCAGTAGTTACCTCTAGGGAAGAATGTGAAAGTAGAGCAGGGGTGGGGGTCAAGAGAACTTTCATTTTCTGTTTTATTCTTTATTAAGGATTTATGGTTAGAATGTATTCACGATTTTTTGTACAATTTCAAATTAAAATCCTAAGTGAAAAAGTCAGAGATAAATACCATGTGACATTACTCACATGTGGAATTTAAGAAATAAAACAGATGAACATACAGCAAGGGGAGGGAAAAAGAGAAGAGAGGGAAGCAAACCATAAGAGACTCTTAAGGATAGAGAACAAACTGAGGGTTGGTGGAGGGAGGTGGGTGGAGGATGGACTCGATAGGTGATGTGTATTAAGGAAGACACTTATTGTGAACACTTGGTGTTGCATGTAAGTGATGAATCATTGAATTCTACTCCTGCAATTAATATTGCACTGTATACTAACTAAAATTTAAATAAGAAAAAAAAAACAATCAAGTAATGTAAAAAAATAAATACAAAATGCTAGATAAACACCTTCCAAAAGTCTTTTGTGATGACACGCTTATAAGCAACTTATGTCTTTTTTTTCTTGAAACAGGGTAACTTTGTTTGAATGAAAATTGGCTCTAAGATTTAAAAAATCTCGATGGAAAACTGTCATGTAAAAACTGCCAGCCATTTTCTCTCTCTCAAATAAGAACTCAAGTCACCTTTGGGGCAAGTTTCTTTATGCTTTGGGGAAAGTCGTCTCCTGAACAGCCCCTGTTACACAAATTTCAAACATCTAATTTTTCTTGGAGAAAACCATAAAGTAATCTGAATATAGGCATTTTATATGCCGAAGTAACTGTTTTCTTCCATAATGTAAATTGTGAATCAGGGCTATTATCTGCAGACGGTATTGCTCTGGGGGTGATAGGGTGGTGGCTTTCTATGAATTTAGACTACAACGTGCTTGGATTGTTGCTTGTAAACTTGAAGACGTCGAAATGTTCAGCAGTTTCTCATTGGATAACTAGATAACTTTAGTTAGATCTAGAGAACTACAGGAAAGATGCATAAACGTCACCTTACTTGCTACCTAACTCTAATTCCTATAAAAGGAGAACCACAACAGGTTTATGTGGCTTAAATTACACTGGATTGGTACTATTCTATGGATTGTACTTTTTATTTTATTTTATTTTTAATTTTTTATGTCTTTATTTTATTTTGAGAGAGAGAGACAGACAGAGAGTGTGGGGGGGAGGGGCAGAGACAGACAGAGAAAGTGAAGCAGGCTCCAGGCTCTGGGTTGTAAGCACAGAGCCCGACTCGGGGCTCGAACCCACGAACCGTGAGATCATGACCTGAGCCAGTCAGATGGTTAACTGACTGAGCCACCCAGGCGCCCCTGGATTGTACTTTTAAATTTGAAACCAAATCACTGAAACTTTGGAAAATGTACTGATACTAAATAAATCACTTTCTAATTTCACTGTCCTTTTAGGGTTTAAGAATAAGGGTACAATTCAATAAGGCTTCAACTCAGAGTGCGAGTGGCCTTTTCAGAAGAGTTGACATTCTCATTAGAAATCATCCTTAACATAAGACGGTAAGTGAAATAAGTCAGGTGGAGAAGGACAGATAGAATATGTTTGCACTCATAGGTCTAACAGGAGAACAGGAGAAACAATGAAGGACCTGGGGAGGGGAAGGGGGAAAGAGAGTTGGGGAGAGTGAGGGACACAAAGCTTGAGAGACAATTGAATAGTGAAAACAAACTGAGGGTTGAAGGAGAAGGGGAAGGGGGAAAAGAGTTGGTGGTGATGGAGGAGGGCACTTGTGGGGAAGAGCACTGGGTGTTGTATGGAAACCAATTTGACAATAAACTATTTAAAAAAATAATAATAAAAAAATAAAATAAAAGCTTAAGGGATACCTACATGTGCTTATATGGAAAGAAGTCTAAATTTTGTTTAAAACAAGGTGCAAAACATAAAGAAAAATATGCAGTGTTACACTTGCATAAGAAATGAATACGCACAAAATTAATTATCCCTTCCTATAGGTAAAGCCTAGGCTGCTGGGGGAAAATATAAAATCTACTTTCTTTGGTAACTTATTCTATGGATTAATAATTTAAATAAAATCTTGGGGAAAAAAAGAGAAAAAAAAGAAATCATCCTTAAAGTTTACATGGCTTGGGTGAGGAAATTAGAACATGGCAGCTGGTCGTCACTTGGAGATAATGGGAAACTTTTTCTTTCTGGGCACAGAAGGACCTAGAATGTACTGTGCAAACATGGTAATACTATTTGTTGCTTGGAGCAGGAAGTGACACATAGCTAGTTCCTGGCCATACAGAAGGAAACTAAGAGCTAGTAGAGAGATGACTTTTATGCAATCCTGATTACAAATTTAGTCCTATGGGCTATGAAAGCAGCCACATGGACCATTTGTCTGAAAGTAGAGACCATGGCTCATTCATCTTTGTTCCCTTACCACTTAGCAAGGCTCCTTTGACATCTTAGATGCTAGTCAATTGTGGATGAATGAATAACTAAATGCATGAACAAAGTACTACAATTTTAAAACTGTATATGATGCTATAATTATTGAAGAACATTTTCACATGATAGTCTAACTATTGTTAAGTATTTGACTCAAAGATACATTAAGTACACATTACTATCATGGCAGTCTATGAAATTATTTGATAATAAAAAGGGCCCATCATTGAAAATGCTGAAAATCACTTATCTAGTTTAACTTTTTTATTGTACAAATAAAGATACAGAGAAGAGACTGCATTGATTTGCCTAATTTCTCATACTGCATCAAGGACAGTGTGACCAACAGCCAGCATCTGGGCCTTAGTCTTTTTTTGACTTTTCTAATTCTGTCTGGTTTCTTCTCCCCAAAATTGGCAATACATCCTACTAAAACAAGATTGATGCAAAATAGTACTGTGGTCTGCATAGCACAGTAGCAAAGTGCCCTATGTCTCAAGGCCCATGTTTGAGACCCAAGAGGCTAAATGTAAAACTGAAGCCAGCCAGTGAGGAGGCACATTGAATGGCTCAGCACGTAGTCAAGTCACAGGGCAAGACAAAGTGGTCTTTTGTCCAGCTTAGGGTCTGGTAACATCAGAGACTGAGCCAAGTGGTGAGAGCTTAAGAAACTTTTGCAGCCAAAATTTCTAGTCGTATATGATCCCCTAAGAAGGCAGGACCTATTTCATTCACTGCTATATCCCTAGTGCCAAGCAGAGTGCCTGGAAAATAGCTGCTGCTTAATAAATATTTGCTGACAGAATTAAAAAATGAAAAATGGAAACTGAGTCCTGAAGGAACTTCTCTAAAAGCTACCTAAAGCAGTAAGCCTTGGGGTGCCTGGATGGCTCAGATGTTTAAGCGTCCGACGTCAGCTCAGGTTATGATCTCATGTTTCATGAATTTGAGGATCAGGCTCTGTGCTGACATCTCAGAGCCTGGAGCCTGCTTCAGATTCTGAGTCTCTCTCTCTCTCTGTCCTTCCTCCCACTTGTGCACACGCATGCTCTCTCTCTCTCTCTCTCTCTCTCTCTCTCTATATATATATATATATATATATATATATATATATATCCCTCTCTCTCTGTCCCTCTCTCTATCTCTCAAAAATAAATAAATGAGGGGCACCTGACTGGCTCAATTGGTTAAGCATTCAACATCAGTTTGGGTCATGATCTCGTAGTTTGTGGGTTCAAGCCCCATGTCAGGCTCTGTGCTGACACATGGGAGCCTGGAGGCTGCTTCAGATTCTGTGTCTCCCTCTCTCCATCTGCCCCTACCCTGCTCATGCTCTGTCTGTCTCTCTCAAAAAGTAAATAATAAAACATTTAAAAAAATTTTTTAAGTAAATGAACTTAAAAAAAAAGCAGCAAGCCTTGCATATCCATTCATCTGATTCTAAGAGTACTCCCCAATTATACTCTAAATTATCAGACATGGAACATTTAAGGAAAGAGTTGAATATAAGGGAAGCTGGACCTTAAGGTTGGAGCTGATGGGAGAATATGGATCCCATCTGATGTTAAAATAAAGAAAACCAAGTTAGAAGCTCACATGCATAATAGGCTCATGACCCAAGTAAAGTGAAAGGGACTGCTCCAACTCCCTGGAACTACACCTACAGGAAGAAGGCCGTTTGTAAAGAATTTGCTTCATTTGGTTTTTCTTTGAGCTTTTTATTTTATGTTCTTTATAATGTGGTTACTTCTGGATAAATAGGGGGAAGTAGATCAGTAGACTATGATAGATACATAGTAGTGTGATTGTTTCTAGTCTCACAAATCCTAGGGATGGCCTCCAAGCACTGCATAACTTATCTTATAAATTTCTCTTTTCTCCATAATGGTCTTGGGGACCTTAAAATTTTTTAATAAATTAATTTATTAATTAATTAAATTATTTATTTATGAGAGAGAGGGAGAGGGGGGGAGAGAGAGAGAGAGAGAGAGAGAGAGAGAGAGAGAGAGAATAAATATGCAGGGAGGGGAAGGGCAGAGGGAGAAGGAGAGAGAGAATATTAAACAGACTCCCTGCCCAGCACAGAGCATGACTCAGGGGTATTAGATCTCACAACCCTGAGATCATGACCTGAGCAGAAAACAAAAGTTCAACACTTAACTGACTGAGCCACCCAGGTGCCCCTGAGGACCTTGAGATTTACTTCAACTGTCCACTCCACCATGCTCGTTTAGACACAGATTTAGTGGCCATTCCAATATGATAATTTTCTGATTTCTTTCAATTGATTGGATGTCATTTCATTTCACCTTTTTATTCAAGTTTTCATGTCATTAATTCCCACTCTTTAATCCTATTAGGAACCAGTGTCCTTTAATGTCATCCATTGAATTTCCCAAGAGTAAACAGTTTTTTTCTCATCTTGCAAACATCTCCTAATTAATGGTCACCACTGCCTTTTCATTAATGCTCAATAGAGGAGGCAATTAATGATCACTCATGCACCAGATGAGATTTTCAGTCATGGTTCCACTCCAATAGTGCTATAACTTTTGTGACCTCAGTCAAAACTTCATTTCTATGTCCTTTCTGTAAAAGGGAGGATGCAACAATCCCACTTTCTCAACTCCTCCCATGGAAGACCGAGTCTTTCCATTGGTTAATAAACATTTTCAAGTCTTCTCCATATATATATTTGTATATTTTATAAATAATCTTGTTACTGAAAAACGCTTGCTATTAAATCACTATGTGCCATATATTTCCACTGACCACCTATTTTTTTAGACTTTATTTTGGTGATATTTGCAGCACCATTTTTTTTGTCTTGGTTCTCATCAAATTTTTCATACCGTTTCTCCTCATTGTCCTTCACTGGCTCATTTCACTTCATCCATCATTTAAATATTGATACACTAAAAGTTTCTTCCTTGGCTCTCTTTCCTAAAATCATTCTAGGAATTACCATCTACTCTTCTGCCCTTTGCTAATCATTTTCTAAATTGGTATATTTTGCCACATTATACTTCTTATGTCTCAGGTTCATTATCTGGCTTCCTACAGAAAATCTCCACTTGGATGACCCAGAGGTAATTCATACTTAGCATTTTTCAAACTAGACCTATTATCTACCCTACCTGTTCTCAGTGAATGGCACCACTATTCACGTAGTTGTTTGTGACAGAAATGAAGGAGTTAATCTTGAATCCTCCATCTCATTTCTTCAAACACAGTCAAGTCTTGTCAAAACTCTCTGCTAATTGCCTCTTTTTAAAATTTTTATGTATATTTATTTTTGAGGGAAAGAGAGCATGAGGAGGAGAGGGACGTGGGGGGTGCACACAGAATCAGAAGCAGGCTCCAGGCTCTGAGTTGTCAGCACAGAGCTTGACACAGGGCTCGAACTCATGAGCTGCAAGATCATGACCTGAGCTGAAGTCTGACGCTTAAGCAACTGAGTCACCCAGGCACCCCAACTTGCTAGTAACCTCTTAAGTCTTATCTTTATTTAAAACTCTCCACTAACAGTTAATCACCACCAGTATGAAATCCAAAATCCTTATCACAACTGTCCAATGCTTATTTATTTAACCAAAATTTATTGTGTTGACAAATTTGTTCTAAACATGGTACAACATGCCTTTCATATTTAACTCCTGGCAACTACTGTAATGTCATCTATTTCAACTTAATCCAACCTTCTTGCGACTTCCCTACTTAAATCATAACAACTAACTTATGTCTCACTAAATACATAATACTACTGTTCTCTTGAATCATAACAACTTACATCTCACTAAATACATAATACTACTGTTCTCTTGCTTCTCGATTTTTGCAGAGACTGTTTAATATAATCAAGGGTTTTTTTTTTCTCTAGATTTAGCTTAAGTATTAAGTGGATATAATTAAATCCTAAATGACTCTTTACTGTTTGTGACCACACAAGGATACCCAGAAAAAATGTTTGATTTTCTTCTTAAGGAGCATCCATCTCCATTATTATCAGCCAGACCCATTGTCATTACAAGGAAATGACTAAATTAGCCTGAGGAGTTTTTGCTGAAGGTAGGAAATCACTGGTTAGATGGAGTTGAGGTGAGGAAGGGAACCAAAGGTAACACATCTGCCCAGGAGGTCTTTTAGCCCAGAATGTCTTTTAGCACAGTCAACAAATGCTAGACTAGATTAGGCTTGTGTTATCCAAATATTTTTAGAGTACACTAACTCAATACTTTAACCCAAAGAAATTCTTCTATGGTACAGAATTCAAATCCAGAGTTAGCCCTAGAAGATAAAAAATTTGAGGTTCAAAGGCTTCTAACTCTCATTAAAACATGGGAATGAGCCCTTCGTATTTATTGGTAGTATGCTAGCTCTGAAAAGTGGAGAGAGAAGAGCAAGGGATTCCAACATCTCTTTGTACTTTTTTTTTAAATTTCTTTAAGCTTTTCATCATTGCCCAACAGTCTTCCTTGTTTATCCTCTTTACTAAAAATCAGCTGTTTTCTCAACCTATCCTTCAGTGGGTGTTCCCCACCTGCTGCAACTGCTATCTCTAAAGAGATTATTTTTCAATCTAATTTTCTAGCCTAATACTCCCCTCTGACTATTTGACTTTCTTGCTGTTTTATTCCACTCTCACTTGGGATATCTCCCCAGGATTTGAAACTCAGTATGGAAATACAATATATCCATTTCCTCCTCTCCCAGGAAATTCAGGCTAAGTCCCAAGTGTAAAACATGCAAACTAATTTTTGTCTCTTTCTTCCAACTTATCACTGGTATTCAAATAAACATCAAATCTTTGTTTTTCAAACCATTGCTTTCACTGGTCATAATTTATAAAATCCACATTGCTGGTAAATGATTGCCCTAAAATCAAGTTTCTAAAACATAATACTCCAATTTTATAACAAGAACAATAACAAAAACAACAACAAAAACAAACAAGTATATACAACTTACTATGCACTGGGTACTGTTCTAAATTCTGTGTGTCTGTGTACATATGCATACATATCTATTTCTCACCTAATCCTTGCATGAGATTGCCCTATGAGTCAGTCACTACCCAAACTTTACTGATAGAGAAATGGTCACAGAGTAACTAAGAGACTTACTTAAGGTCACATAGCTAGTAAGTATCAGGGGCATGCTTTTAACCTAGGCCATCTGGCTCTCCAGTCCATACCCTTAACTACTATTTTATACTTGTCCCCTTTTGACTAAAGGGGTAAAATGCATTTAATATTCCACATTCTCTCACCAGCAGACTTTCAAAATGCTATAATTGAACATAAATCTTATAAAGTCGTAGTCTAGACCCAATATTTGAGCTATCCAATATAGTAGCCACTAGCCTCATGTGGCTATTAAGTTCCTAAACTAGTGCTAGTACAACTGAGTCACTCAATTTTTAATTTAATTTAATTTTCATTACTTTCCATTTTAATTTAAATAGCCACATATAACAGTAATTACTATCTTGGATAGCATAGTTGCATTGGCTTTTCTTTAATAATTAGAAAATAGATGTTGACTAAACATATACTCGTCACTAAAAAGAACAACAAATGCAGTTTCTTCCTAATAGAATAGGACATAATTCCCATAATCTAAGACCCTGGGAAGAGTAAATAGCAATTCAAAGTTGGTGATAAATTGAGAATTATACTAAGAGAAGGCAGGCCAAGACAAGTC
Source organism: Helogale parvula (assembly GCA_004023845.1). Lineage (NCBI taxonomy): Eukaryota > Metazoa > Chordata > Mammalia > Carnivora > Herpestidae > Helogale > Helogale parvula. The sequence continues at coordinate 8,503 of PJEM01017157.1, read as the reverse complement.
AGAACACTGAGCCAAGTCACAGAACCTCATGTGAGGTTCCTAGCAAACAGGTATAAGCTAATAGCCAGAGTGCCAGGAAGTTAGGTCAAGAGGGTACCAGGTTGACAGAAGAAAAGCACATGTCATAATTTTATTTTTTTAAAGTGTTTATTTATTTACTTCGAGACAGAGAATGAACAAGTGAGCAGGGGAGGTGCAGAGAGAAGTAAAAAGAGAGCATGCCAAGCAGGCTCCATGATGTTAGTGCAAAGCCTGATGTGGGGCTTGAACCCACGAACCATGAGATGAAGGCCTGAGTGGAAACCAAGAGTCAGATTCTTAACGAACTGAGTCACCCAGGCATCCAATATCATAATTTTAGACATTAACTTAAGAAGAAACAAATCAGGGGCACCTGGGTGGCTCAATCGGTTAAGTATCCCTCTTCATTTCAGTTTCTCATAGTTTGTGGGTTTGAGCCTTGCGTCAGGCTCTGTGCTTACAGCTCAGAGCCTGGAACTTGCTTCGGATTCTGTGTCTCTTTCTCTCTAGTCCCCTCCCCACTCATGCTCTGTCTCTGTCTCTCAAAAAAATGAATAAACATTAAAACATTTTTTATAAAAAGAAGAGGTAGATCAGCTATGGTATTCAACCTGAGGCAAATCAGAAGTCTCAAGTAGGCAAAAGCATTCAGGCATCGCACAGACTGAGTGTAAATGCAGTAATTAGTTCACACTGGGCACCAGGCAACAAAGAATGAAAATAAAATAGGAAGACAGATAACATATTTAAAAGGAAAACAAATGCAAGCAAGTGGGTCTACCCTACAAATGGAACCTTGATCCTAATAGTAATATCTACTGCATAGTGAGTACCTATTATGAGCTAGACGTCACTCTTGGTGCTTTTTACATACATAATATAATTTAGTACTATGAGGTAAATACTATCATCTTCATTTTATAGATGATAAAACCTCAGGTTCAGTTATATTCCAAAAATTACACAACTGTTCAGTGGCATAGCCAAGATTTAAACCAAAGCCCATTCAATTTCAAAGTCCATCTAATTTGTACTACTCTATGAGTAGCAGCTTTAGGCCTTGGGAGAAGGAAATGTTCTTGGGAACTTTCCAGGCCTAACAGGGAAGAGTAGTTCCCTTCAAAGAGAAGGATGAAAGAGTCATAGCCTGAATGATGGGCATATAATGATATATTATAGAGGGAAGGAGAGGGAGGGCCCAATAGTTAGATCAGGTAAGAGTTTAAAAGTGTAAAAGTTTAGGGGTTATTCTGGAGGCAATAGCAGAGGATGGAACTATGTTAATATTAGCTCCATTTACAAGCCTCTGAACTATATGTTTCCCACAAAACTAGATGACTTATAGCTATTATTTATAATTCTAACTTAAATTATTTATGATAGATGGTATGAGACCCATTTCATAGATGAAATCTTGAGAACATGAAAAGGCATGGATTTTTAAAATATATTTATTTATTTCTAAATATATATAAACTGAGAGACAGAGAGAGAAAGACATAGTGGTAAGTTGGGGAGGGAGAGGGAGAAAGTGAAACACATAATCCAAAGTCTCCAGGCTCTGAGCGATGAGCCCAGAGACCCACACAAGGCTCAAACTCACAACTGTGAGATCATGATCTGAGCCAAAGTTGGTCACTTTACTGACTGAGCCACCCAGGTGCCCCCAAAAGATGTGGATTATAACCAAGGCCTGTCTGGTTCTAAAGATATACTTTTTCCTTTAATAAATAGCTTCCATGCAAAGCCACATGGAAGGCTATGACCTCTCCCTACCTTTCAAAAATGCTTATTATTTTGAGAGAGACAGAGAGAGGCAGAAAGAAGAAGAGAGAGAATCCTCTCTCATGAACCTTGAGATCATTACCTGAGTCAAGATCAAGAGTCAGACACTTAACCAACTGAGCCACCCAGGCACCCCATCTCTCCCTATTCTTTAAATGTTCCTTTCTAAGATTTCCTTCTATTCTTTAGATCCCCTTTTAGATTGGGTGCATGTTTTGATGGCCCAATGTGCAGACCAACCAGTGATCTCGTGGCTTCTGAAGATCATGTACTCTTCTCAGCTATTAATTTCCAAGAGTCAACTCAATGGCAAATCCATAATTTTGGTGTGGTAAGAGGCATAGGTATGGTTCTGGTTAAAGGCCTACCTAGGGAGCCTGTCCTGAAGCTGCATCTCTATATCGAACTATTAAGCACATGGTTCTTTACATGAAAGTTTTTACTTCTTAATCATTGTTCTATTTTTAAATTTTGCTTTTATTAGAGTAATACTTATAGATAGAGATATGCACATCTTAAGGGTATAAATTTAATGAATCTTGACAAATGTATATACCCCTGTAAGCATATCCAAATCAAGATATAGAATATTTCTATTATCTCAACAAAGGACGAAATTTCCCATATTACCCCTTTCCAGTCAATCCCTCTCTACAACTGCCAGGCTAGGCAACCACTGTTTTGATTGTTTTGTCTATTACAAAAAGTCATTCAAATGAAATTATACAGTATATACTCTTTTGGGTTTGGATTCTTTCATTCAACCTTGTTGTGTATGTAAGACTGACCAATTTATTGAAGAGAACATCATTTCCCCCACTGTATAGTCTTGGCCATCCTTAAAAAGAAAAAGGAAATGCCATTTGCAACAACATGGATGAAACTCATAGGATATTATGCTTAGTGAAATAAACCAGACATAAAGAACCAATACTATATAATCACATCTATGTGAGAAATCTAAAATAGTCAAATTAACAGAAGCAGAAAGCAGAATGATGGTTAACAAAAGCTAGGGGAAGGGAAAACAAGGAGATGTTGGTGAAAGGGTACAAAGTTTTGATTATACAATATAAACAAGTCCTAGAGATCTACTGTATGTCACAATGCCTATAGTTAACAACACTGAATTGTATAATGAAAAATCTGCTATCACAATAGATCTTATGTTAAGTGTTTCTACCACGATAGATAGATAGATAGATAGATAGATAGATAGATAGATAGATAGATATACAGACACATAGATAAGGCTAGAGGAAACTTTTGGAGACAATGGATATGTTTATGGCATTGATTGTGGTGATAGTTTCATGGATGTATATATATCTCAAAACTTATCAAATTGTACTTTTTAAATACATACAGCATTTCATATGTCAATAATACTTCAACTAAGTTTTTTATAAAAAGACTGATCTATGTTTTATCATGTACTAGTAATTCCATTTTGCTGAATAGTATTCTGGTGAATTGATATATCATAATTTGTTCATCTATTCTCTTATTGAGGGACATCTCGGCTGTTTCCATCTTGGGGGTATTATAAGTAAAGCTATTTTAAACATTGTATACAAGTCTCTTTTGTAGACATGTATTTTCATTTTTCTTGGGAAAAGTGTCCAGAAGCCAAAATGCTGGGCCACAGGGTAGGTGTATATTTAACCACAAAGAATTGCAAAATTGTTTTCCAAAATGGTTGCAACATTTTATACTCTTACAAGCAAAGTACTAGAGTCTTGGTTGCTTCATATACTCACAAAGCTTTGGTGCTGTCAATCTACTTAATTTTAGCCATTCTGGTGGGTGTGTGGTGATATCTCACTATGGTTTTAACTTGCATTTCCCTGCTATGTGAAATAAGTCAGGCAGAGAAGGACAGATACCATATGTTTTCACTCATAGGTCTAACAGGAGAAACCTAACAGGACCATGGGAAGGGGAACGGGTTGGGGGGAGAAGAGTTAGGGAGAGGGAGTGAGGCAAATCATGACAGACTCTATACTGAAAACAAACTGAGGACTGAAGAGGGAGGGGGAAAGGGGAGTGATGGTCATGGAGAGGGGCATTTGTGGGGAAGAGCACTGGGTGTTATATGGAAACCAACTTGGTAATAAACTATTTTAAAAACATGATTTGCATTTCCCTGATGACTAGTGACATTGAATATTTTTCCATGTGCTTAGTAAGTTTGGTCTATTTTTATAGTGGTAGACTACAAATATCTTCTACCAATTAAACCGAGACACTATTAGCCTGAAGTGTTTTTGTATTGAGGAGGGCAAAGCTAATGGAGATTATGGGATGACCTAATGCCCTTCTGTCAAGCAACCTCTTAGCATGGTCATTGTGCCTAACCCAGGCAAAGACTGGTGCTGTTGCTGCTGCCTTTAAAACTGTAAACTACTGAATTTTTTAACAATTATTTTCTCAGGCCTCATAATTATATTTCTATTTTTTTTCAGAAATCTTTCAAATCAAGCCAAAGTTTATTGTTGCAACTTCCAGGGCTAAAACTTTCATTTCCAGACAGAAAAAAAAAGGTAGTCAACTTTTGAAATCCGCAGTTCATTGATTTATGTCCCTATAGTCAGTCCACAATACTAAAGATAATCTTAATACTATATAACTGTATTATATTTCAGGTCTCACTGAATTTGATAAATGGTACCTCCAAAAAATAATTTAAAAATTGGAGGAGAAAGAAAGAGTGGCGAAGAATTAGACAAAAATCAAAATGATGCAGATGAAGTAACACAGTTATCTGAAAATTACAGAAACGCCCATACATTTGGTGTGAAGGAATCCAGCTCAAACTGACTTAGTATGATTTCATTCTCTTCCAACCAAATGAATTTTGTACAGTGAGGCTTAAAGTTAGGAAAGGATTAACAATCAGCTGAATATATTTTAGTAGATTGAAAGGTTTAAATTGAAGGAATCTGCAAGGTCATCTAATACAACTCCCTGCAGAATGCCGTAATCAACTCACAGAGTCCATAAGTGTTTCTATCTTTTAAAGTCCACTGGTCATAGTGAGAGCTTCTGGAGCCACACAAAATAAATCTATTGTCTTCTATATGTCAGCACTTAATAAGTTACAAAAAGACTAGATGCCCTCTACCCTCAACTGAGGTTTGACACTTAACTTTGGTTTTCTTATAGAAACTATTAACACATTAATGTTTGACACTCAACTCCGTTTTCTTATAGAAACTTAACCATGCTGGTCACATTTGCTTATCCCACTTCACTTTGTCAATATTCTCCTGAAAATGCCCCCCACAAACTGTGTTATGTGAGTGATCTGACTAGCACACATAATTGTGTGACTGTAAACTTCCCCCTAAAATGCAATGTACTCTCAGATAACATTAGTTTTTTGGTTACAACATCAGCATTGACTGGTTTTGCCATACAGTAAACTAAAAACCTTAGGCTTTTTTCACAAGCAGTCACTTCAGCCATGGCTTCCTTATTTGAGTCTTTTTCTTTTTGCAGGTGGAAAGAAAGTAGAGTATAGAACTCTTCATTAACATTTATTATACTTCATCTCGTTAGCTTCAGTCCACTGCTCGAACCTGCCAACATTCTGTCATATCCTGTGAAAATGCTTTGTAATTTCACCATTTATTTTTGTTTAAAAATCTTTCCATAATATCTCAGTACACTACTCTGCTTTAGAACATAGAATCTAAAGAATAAAACTGAATCATTCCTTCTTGAAGCAACAGGCTCATAAAGAGTCATGAATCTGAGCTTCAGTATTTACTGTCCAGAACCTTAGGAACATAGAAGAAAAAGGAAATACAGGACACTGTATTGTAACTATTGAGCTCAGAACAATCTATAGAGATATTTTTGTTTCACTAAATACCTGATATAACATCATTTTACTTATTTTTATTCTTTCTTCATGAAGGAACTGATAATGACAATGAATGACACATCTGTATAACTCAGGGTTCAAGTTAATTGGATTTAATTTAATTTAGAATTTATTGGACTGTAATTTAAATAAGTCTCTATGTAACTTATTCAAGTCAACTGATAATATTATCTACTCACTAAGAGAAGATCTGGTTAAAAATATTCAATCAGAAACCATTGCCTTCACCATACCCTTGTCAGGAGGGAGTGGGGATATTTTGCTCTTTGATCTAGTCTTCTCACTCCCTTATTATCAGAACTTTCTAAAAGGCTAACTTTGTACTTTATGTTTACCAGAAAAACATAGATGAGTGACAGTTTACTGAAAAATCACCTGTGCAGAAAACATTTTAAATGTTATAACACATGTATTCTTCATAGAGATTTGACATCTCTCATATTACCCATTAAGAATGTACATTACTGGGCCGCCGGCCCTGCTGGAGAGTGGGGTCCCTCCGGCGGCTGGCGGGGACCCACAGGAAAAAAAAAAGAATGTACATTACTAATGGATAATTCATGATGAATATGTCAACACTCGATAGCTGCTTTTTACAAAAGCTATAATGTACACCCCCTCTTGCCTTTAAATCTAAATTTTTACTGTTTTACTATAACTCTCATTGTCTGAAACTAATCAGAAATCTCTCTGAATCTTAGTTCATAACTATTTTATGTGCCCCCACCCTTATTCTTATCTTTATCCAAAATCTTGATTTGGATAAAGGTCCAGTAGTTACATGTACTCAACCAAATGAGGTTTAAATCTGCAAAGGAACTGCTCTCTGGTGAATACTAATCAGGCAAAATATTCACTCTTTGATCAGAAGCAACTAAAGACCTCAGACAAGCTCGTTAAAAGCAAATTCTGACTTTGTTTAAATACTTTGACCTCTTAAACTTTAGCCATTATCTATATTTGTCATATACAAAATAGTTTAAAAAATAGTTGAACTCTTTTTTTGTTCAAGGTTTTTAGAAAGCTCCATTTCCCTCACTCTACTCCCAATGGGCAGAACCTAAACAGAATACTTCAAAGTGTCTGTATACTATTGTATGGTAGGATCATACAGTGATTCAGATAAGTCTATTTTCTAATCCCATCTCAGTCATCTCATTGTTAATACGTATTTCACAAGGTTGTTGTAAGGAAAAGTGTTTGGTTATAATAAGTACTCAATAAAGACCATTTTCTTTACCACTTACACCTAGCCTTATTCTTATGTCAAAGTTAAACACTAGTATCAATACAGAGAAAATTCAAAAATAAGATCTCATTTACACCCTTACTGTCAGGTGAACATTTGCTTTAAGTGAAATGATCTGTCTCCATCAAAATTATCAGACTCCACATCAAATGGGAACAATACTTGAATTGCAACACACCCTATGTTAAGTAGAAGAAATTCAAGTTCAACTAGATGCTAAATTTAACCAGGATATATGGGTTGGCTTAAATATATAATACTTTAAAAATGATAATATAAAACCCCAATTCATAGATTTACTCATTTTAGTTATTTGTTATAGATATCTGACATTTTGATATGTGTACATGAACTGTGACATATGTATATGTGTGTGTTTTATATATATGTTTATGTTTTCTGGGTTTTCTTTTCTTTCTTCTAAGTCAGGCCAGAAACGTTTTGAGATCAGAGATAGTATCCCTATTACACTAAGACCCCTACCATTAATAGCATGTATGTCTCCCCTGTTTGACTAAACTTTCCTGGTTAACAAGGACCAAATCTCCTCCAAACAAGCTCAGAGTCTAACCCACAAATGTTGGTGACTGTCAATCTATTTTTGACTAATTATGTGAGCATAGAGCAGAGCCTGGAGATTACCGATAGATGCTGAGAGCAACTGAATATGTATCTGAGATCTGTGTCACACAACATTGGGCCCTAGATTTAGGATATCCATGATGAAGTCATTTCTGAGTGAAGTGCTTAAATGCCTAAGGAAACTGCAGATGTTCCCTTTATATTAACAGAATCACAGTTAAATGGCCAATAAAATGCAGCAAAAGAGAAGCACACTAAGAACATGACTAGTGGGGAAGTTCTTGCAATGTAAACACTGGAATAGAATTCAGAGACCACCTGAGTTCCTGTCCTGACTCTACCACTGACTTTCCTGTGATTATAGCTAGTTTACCTAATCTGGGCCTCAGATCTTGGATCATTTATAAAATAAGCAGATGAGACCCTAAGCTCCCTCCCAAGTCTAAAAGCCTAAAGTTCAACATTAAATCAAAATTGATGCTTCTATCTCACAACTCATGCTAAAATTAGAGTCTATATGGTACAGGTTGGCATATGATCAATTGCTGTTTTGGTCTTGAATTGTTTCTTATACACTCAGCGTGTATCTCTGATACAGAAATCATGGCTCACACATCTGTATTTTAGGTCAAAACCTAGGCCATTGCTGCTCAAACTAGACATGTTTTTAAAAATATCTGTGTTTTAGATACTAGCCCTTTATCTGATATGTCATTTGCAACTATCTTTTCCAATTCTGTCAGTTGCCTATTAGTTTTCTTGATTGTTTCCTTTGCAGTGCAGAAGCTTTTTATCTTGATGAAGTCCCAAGAGTTCAGTTTTGCTTTCATTTCCCTTGCCTTTGGGGATGTGTCGAGTAGGAAATTGCTGCGGTGGAGGTCTAGGAGGTTTTTTCCTACTTTCTCCTCGAGGGTTTTGATGGTTTCCTGTCTCACATTCAGGTCCTTCAGCCATTTTGAGTTAATTTTTGTGTATGG
>PJEM01017156.1:0-16335 GCA_004023845.1 Helogale parvula | reverse complement strand
TGCCCGCTGGGGCGCTAGGCTGGTGGCCGCAGGGCTCTGATCTCTGCCCCGTGGGCCACGTGGCCTCCTACTCCGTCTCTGAACTCTGCTTCTCTCTTGATAAGGAGAACCTAGAGCTCACTCAGATAACCCGGTATAAACTCCTTCTTGAAATACCCTTAATTAATCATCTCTGTCCTGTAAGGTACTAAAGTGGGGCTCTGGGGTCAGGAGGTGAACCCCCTTTTGGGAGGCCTCCATTCAGCCCGCCCCGCGGCCATGGTGTTGGTGTGACAGAGTGGGACCAGAGGCCTGCAGTGCAGCTCCTGAGCTTGCGTCCCCTCAGGCACAAGGGGCCAACCCCGCCCTGGGAAGAGGCGTTGTGGCTGGTCTGGTGAAACTGGAACAGTGTGGGGCAAAGTGCGCCCCATCTCAGAGCACCTGCGTCTCAGAGGCCCGGAAACACCAAGTCTCGGAGCTGCAGGCACCCGGGCAGGTGACCCCAGAGGACATCGCTGAGGGCTTCCGTGTCCCAGGCTCTGCTAGAGCTTTCCTGGAGTGACCTGTCGGGGGCTGTGTGAGGCGCATTTGTCTGTCCCGAGGGCCGTCTAGGGCCCAGGGGCGGTGCCTGGCCCACAGGTGTTTGGAGAGTCACAGTGTGAGTGGCTGACCCTAAGGTCATCTGGGAGGTGGCTCCACCATCCCGTAGGTGGGGACTCTTCCCTTGGGAACACTGAGGAGGCAGGAGCCAGGCTTCTAATCGGGGTGGAAAGGGTAGCCGAGCCCCTTCTGCAAGCCCCAGGCAGGCAGGCACGGGGGAGGGGAGAGGGAGCACCCAGGTGCTCCGACCAGCAGAGAGAAGGGAGCCGGGAAGCCCCTGGCCTGGTGCTCAGCCAGGGCCCGGACCCAGCTCTGCCAGCCCGGGCGGCCACAGCGAAGTACCACAGACACGGCGGCTGAAGCAGCAGACCTGCAGTTTGTCACAGTTCTGGAAGCCTCTAGATGTGTGTCAGCGATCGAGGCTCGGGTTGGCTCCCCTTCTGGGGAGGGCTCTCTTCCGGGCATACAGATGGCGGTCTGCTCTCTCTCTGCGCCCTCACACGCCCTTTCCTCCCTGTGCACTCGGAGACAGCGGAGACAGCGAGCTCACTGGGGTCTCCTCCTAATCCTTGGGAGCCGCCCCGTTATGCCCTCGACGGACTGAATTCCCTCCTTACAGGCTCCCTCCCCAAATGCGGCCACACCGGGGAGGGGGGAGTTTAGAGCCTCAACGGATGGATTGAGCAGGCAACACGACCTCCCGCTGAGAGGCTGGGCACGGGGTCTGGTGGCTCAGTGGGGACACGGCGGCTCAGGGCTGCCGAGCCTGGGGCCACACGGCTGGGAGGTGGGCGAGCCGCACTGAGATCCCAGGCTGCCGGGAGCCCCCACCCCTGCCCTGAGCCACCGCCCTCTGCCCCCACCCCCCTCCAGGATCACTACTCTGCCAACCCCCCGCCCCTCCAGGAGCTGTGACCTCGGGGTGGGTGTGATCCCACATGTGGTCGAGGATTCGAGAGAGGGGCATGAGAAGAGAGGAGAGAGGTTCTTGAGAGCCTGGGGCAGACCACCCAAGCCTGCCGGCGGGTGGGAGGGGGGGATCCCAGCCCTCTCCTTCCCTTCCCACTGCCCTGAGCGGGTGGGGGCAGACCGTATGATTAACAGCAGTGCTCAGAACTAACTCTTCTGGGCCCTTCCTCCGTGCTGGGCCCTCTCCTGTGTCCTCTGTAGGCACGGGTTCCTTAATCCTGAGAATGGAGGTTGGGGCTGGGGGCAGCTTCGACATCAGCATCCCATTTTACAGAGGAAGAAACTACAGCACAGAGAAGCTCAGGAGCTTACCTAAGGTCACACAGCAAGCCAGATTTGGAGCTGGGACCTGAACACGGGCAGTGTCCCTCCAGTGTGCGTCACGTACCCCCTGCATGGCGTGGGTGTGAGCCAGAGGCCAGCAGGGACCCCGGGCAGAGGGGTCTGGGTGTTCTAGAGCATTCAGACGCAGCGTTCCCAAAGCCATCCTGCCTGCCATCCCTGTGAGGTCCAATCACAGGAGGGAAACGGATCCTTACAGACATAACAGGAACCTTCTCTCATTGGTTAATTATAGGAAAAGAATTTCCAGACATCTGAGTCCTTTGTGACTGCTCGCAAGTTGAAGGGGGGGTCTTCCAAGCGACCCCACCCGGGCTGAACACTCCCCTCAAGCAAGAGACAGCAGGCAGAAACGCATGGTATCAGGGAGCGCCTCCCAGTGGACGCCCAGCTAGTGCAAAGGCCAGGGGCTGGGAGCTGGAAGCGGTGGGGACACTGAGGCAGGGCTCAGCCTGCGGGCTGGCAGGGCACGCCTCAGAGGTTACAGACGTGAGACCGGAGGGGGGATGGGAGCCAGGAAGCCCATTACTGGGCCTCCATAGCCACTCAGGCCCACACAAGGGAGGCGTGGGGGGCCAGGACCTTGACCAGGGATGACCCAGGAACTGCACGTGGTGCAGATTTATTCACCTGAAGACCGTTGCCAGGGTGGTCATTCTGGAGTCATGGGTGACCCAGGCTCGCCCCGGCCTGAGGTGTCACTGTCCACTCCCCTGGAAGAAGGGAGCAGTGCCTGACAGTGTGGGCGGAGCCCAGGGGGCTCTGGGAACCTGGGGAGAAGCCTGGCCCAGCGTGAGGCCCCGGCAGGCTTCCTGAAGGCGGTGGTACCGCAACTGGGTGGAGAAAGGGGAGGAGAGGCAGTGAGGGGCCCAGAGTGTGCTTCTGGTGCGGTGGGCGGAGCCCCCAGAGTGCAGAGCGGGACCTCGCGGGGGGAGGGCCGCGCTCCTCCTCGGGCCGGAGGCAGCGTCGCGCTGGTGTCGGGCGCCCCCTGGCGGCGTCCCCGGGGGCGGTTCCGACGGGGACCCGGGCTCTCCTCTGCTGGCAGCTGGGACCAGGCCTGTGGGGTCTGGCCGTTAGAAGGGCCTCCCTGGCTGTAGGGTGGAGGGCCGGCTGGCCTGAGAGTGCAAGCAGGGAGCCCAGCTCGGAAGCCACGCGATGCCCCTACCCCCTGAAGGGTCCCCTCCCCTCTGTCCCCCTGCCTTGGGCCCCTTCTCCCTTCGAGGTGGCCCCATGTTGTGTGCCAGCACCCCCTCATTCCTCAGGGCTCATAGGTAGCAAACTCAGGGGTCGATAGAGAAGATCCTTCATTTCTAAGGTCAAGAAGTGCCTTTGAGCCTCCTGGAAACCAGAGCACAAAGCGAAATCATCTGCTTTTTTAATTTGTGCAGTGCCCAAGAACAGTGAGGAGTCAAAGGTGAAAAATTCCTCTAACACCCTGCAATTTCTGGGGTCTCAAACGCCCCCCAGATTTGGTTGAACTACAAGAGCACAGAACTCTGGGCAAACTCTGGGTCGCAGGATGAAACTGGTTTTCTAGAGCCTTCGGATCTTGTGTTTCCTAACCAATCTTGGTGATTATTAGCTCCCAAGAGGGACAGGCTGAGAGGGGAAAGCATATCCTCAGAGAATCAAGGGGGGGAAACCGAGGCAGGAAAGAGAGGAAGGGATGTGGCTAAAGCCGCCCGGGGCCAATTCTGCAAATATTTCTATCAGCTGCACTGATTGAGGCACCGAGCTACGGATGTGAGCAGTCAGGTCCCCTGCGTCCCCGAGCAAGAGGGGGAGAAGAGGCCTGTGGGCAGAGAGCCCCCGCCCCCAACAGACTCGACAGCCCGGCACAGAAACAGCGTGCAGAGGAGTCTTCGCCCGGCTCTGCTGCCCTCCTCGCCCCCTCACCCGTCAGACCCTCCCCTGCGTCCTTGCCGGACAGGACGGTGATCTGACATCGACGGTATTATGTGCATCATGAATTGATGAACTATCACGCTTCTCAGATTAAGTCCAGAGCCTGGTGTTTAAAGTTCTTCTTAAATTAATGAATTTGGAGAAACAGAGCAAGACCAAGAAAACAGACGTGTGAGTGGGCAAGAGGGGCAGAGGGAGAGAGAGAATCTTAAGCTCATTCTGGGTTCAATCTCGTGACCGCATGATCGTGGCCAAAATCAAGAGTTGGACACTCAGCCGACTGAGCCACCTAGGCACCCCTCAAGTTCTTCTTTTTATTATTAAAAAATTTTTTTTAACATTTATTTATTTTTGGAGAGACAGAACAAGAGCAGGGGGTGGGGAGCAGAGAGAGAGGGAGACACAGAATCTGAAGCAGCTCCAGGCTCTGAGCTGTCAGCGCAGAGCCCGATGAGGGGCTCGGATTCACAAACGGTGAGATCATGACCTGAGCCGAAGTCGGACGCTTAACCAACGGAGCCCCCCAGGCGCCCCCATAAAGTCCTTCTTTACCACCACCGGCAGTTGGATGCAGCCAAACTGAGAGGGGCTTTGTTGGGCCACCTGACAAAGGTCTGCGGGAGCGGCTCTGAGTTGTCCTCTCTCAAAATCCACTCCCAACTCCCTTCCCCCCAGGGCCATGAACTCGGCTGCCCGGGGAGCCAAGAAGGTGATGTCCGAGTGCAGAGAAAACAGGAGCGTCGGGCCCAGACAAGCTGGGGAGCCCTTGCAGGGGCCAGAGGGGCCTGGGGCCCTCACGTGGGGCGCCGGCCTCTTGCCCAAATGGAAAGCCACATGCAGATGGTCACATTTTTCGAGTGAAGTCAGGAATACCGTTTTTAAAAAAATTGAAATCACCCCACTTTTAATATTGGCAACTGATTTACAGATTTTTGAGATATAATTGATGTATAATGAATGAACCAAACTTATTTAAAATGTATGATTTGATGTGTTTTGATGATACAGATGAGGTCTGACCTACATGTCTGCAGGTCCTTGAATCCATCACTGCAATCATGACAATGGTTTCCAGCACCCCAAACGTCTCCTGGGCCGTCTGTAATCCATCCTCTGCACCCCCCGCCCCCCACCCCGTCCCCAGCCAACCAGTGGTCTGTGTCTGTCACTGCAGAGTTGGTTGCCTTTTTTAGAATTTCATATAAATGGGATCATACGATGAAATGTTCTCTTTCTCGCCTGGCTTCTGTCACTCACTGTAATTACTGTGAGCTTCATGCACTCGGGTACCTGTATTAATAGTTACTCTTGTTTATCACTGGGTACTATTCCGTTGTAAGGATGTACACTTGGTGATCCACTCACCTGGTGGGACACTGGATTGCTTCCACTTTCTCTCCTCTAGCTATCACCAATAAAACTACTGTGAATGTTCTAGGACAATTCTCTGTATGACCGCGTGCTTTCATTTCCGTCGGGGAAATCCTAGGAGTTCGATGGCTCGGTCCTGGGGGAGCTGCATGCTTACCTTCTTAAGACACTGCCAAATTGTTCCCCAGAGTGGATGCACACTTACTCCCTGGCAGCAGCGTGTGAGAATTCCGGTTCTTCCATATCCCTGCCAAACTTGGAATGGTCCCGCTTTCCGGCTTGGGCCGTTCCTGTGTGTCTGTAGTGATGTCTCGTGTCTATTCCCTAATGACTAATGATGTCAGACTGTCTTCTCAAGGGCCTATTTGTCATCCTTATCTCTTCTTTGGTGAAAGGTTTATTTAAAGAAGAAAGTTGGCAAGGCAGGGGGAGGGGGATGATGCCTGGTAGGCTAGTCAGTTAGAGTGTGCAACTCTTGACCTTGGAGTTGTGAGTTTGAGCCCCGTGCTGAGTGTAAAAGATTACTTAAAAATAAAATCCTCCCCCCCCTTTTTTTTTTTAAAAAGTGAGGTTGTTTGTCTACTTACTGTCTAGTTATAAGGGTTCTTTTTGTGTTCTTGATCATACATTTTCAACGTATGCCCCTACAGGGGTGAAAATCATTCCCGGGGAGGGAAAAAAATCCTTCTCTTTTTATGTGGAGAGCACAGATATACATTCAGGAGGGAAACAGACGTCTGTGAGATTAAACACCCATAAGGGCGATTGGGAGATCAATGTGGGTGAGGGGTCCTTGGGGGAGGGCGGGGAGGGAAGAAGGCTGGGAACACGGTTTCAGAAGAAGGGCCTTAGTTGGATGTACGCTTCGAGGAGAACAAAATGTTAAATTTGGATAAAGTCCAATTTGTCAATCATTCCTTTTATAGCTTGTGCTTTCTGCGTACAGCTTTCTGGGCCACCAAGATCTTCTCTTACGTTTTCTTGCAGCCGATTCCTATTTTAATGATTCTTTTTAGGTGTACGATCCATTTCATAGACGCAAATTTTAGTTTTTGTACGTAGTATGGGGTCAGCGTGAAAATTCGTGTTTTGTTTTGTTTTGCTTTTGCACCTGGACATCCAGCTGATCCAACGCTATCTGCTGAAACTCTCTTCTTTCCCCACTGAACTGTATATGTGTGGGTCTATTTCTGGATTGTCACTTCTGTTCAGCGAACTCGAGTATTTTTAACATGCCATGCGGACCGAAGAGAAGCCCATCCTGGAGCCGCCTGCTCTGGGCCCTGCCTCTCCCACTCTTGGTCTCCCCCAGAGACCTCCTGTCTCCAGGTTCAGGTCCAGCTCGAGCTGGTCCAGAAGCCTCTGCCCCTGAGGTTGCCCAGCATCTGCGTCTCCACCTCTGAGAGGGAGACCCCCTGCTCTCCGGGGCGTCTCTCTGTTGATCTGGTTCTGGGAGAGCTGGGGACAGTCGGCAGGTGCCTTGGAAGGTTGCTCAGGCTGCTGGAAGAGAGCAGCGTGGAGGCCCCGGCCAGCACGCGACCCTGCCAGCCCCTCGTGCCGCCTCCCCCCCCCTTTAAGAGCAGCACCAGAGAGAAGGAAGGTTAGTTCCGGTTGGCCGCTCTCCAGGGCCTTAAGGCGAGTGTCCTGGGGGGAGGGGCGTGCTGGGTGCGTGTTAGTGATGACCACTGGGGCAGCTGCCTCCCCATGGCTGGCCCTGCCCTTTAGGGGTCACGCCCCTTTGTCATCGACTCTCCTCTGGCCCGCAGGGGCTCGCAGACTCCTGTGATGACGGCACAGACCTCGCTGACACCCTGGTGTCACACATGTGTCCACTGACTCTGTGTGTTTGTCGGGCACCTGGCTGAGAGTCACGTGGAAGTGTCAGGGTGAGCAACAGACACCTTCCCTCCCGGGGCTCCCACGGTGAGCGGGAGCGAGAGCACTCAAGAAGTCACAGCCGTGTGGGGGTCGTCATGCTTCGAGGTGGGTGCCCTGAAGGACAGGGGAGCATTCAGGGCAAAAACAGGGTTCCTTCCAAGAGATCAGAGGAGACGGGGATTGGACCCGGTTCAGAGATTCCTGGGGCCCCCGAGGGAACGGTGGCTGAACTGGAAGAGAAGGTACAGAGAAGGTTCCAGGTGGAGGAAACAGCGGCTGTGAAGGTGGGTGGCTAGAAGGAGATGGTCCGCTGAGAAGCAGACAGAAGGCCAGTGGGCAGCAGGCAGGGGTGAGTGAGGGGACACGAGGGGCAGGTGGGTGCCACCGGCTTCAGGCCAGGTCGGGGACACCAGGAAGCGCTGAGCCGGGAAGTGAGGCCTTCAGACTGGATGTTGGAAGGATCGTCCTGGTCCTGACTCCAAGCAGTTGGTGACAATAAGAGAAATTGGAATGTGGCGGGGATAAGGGAGGACTAACGTTAGTTTTATTACGGAGGTGATGACCCTGTGGCTGGAGGGGAGGTGGGGGATGGGCATGAAGGGGGCGTTTGTCGGGATGAGCACTGGGTGTCGTATGTAAGTGATGAGTCACTAAAGTCTGCTCCCGAAACCAACACTACGCTGTATTTAAATAAATTGAATAATAAATTGAATACTAAAAACTTGTATTATTTAAATACATTGAATTTAAATAAATTTAAAATAAAAACATAAACGACTGATGCACACATTTATAATTGAATGATCACCGCGTCCGAAATTGACTTCAAAATACTAAGGAAAAAAGACAAAGAGGATAAGGCAAAGTGTGAAAAAATATTGAAAGTTAGGCGATAGGTGTGAGAGGTGTCCATTATGCTAGTCTCTCTATTTTGCTGTTTATTTGAAACATTTCATGTTAAACTGAAAAAAAAAAAAAGAACAGCAAAACAGGAAAGATAGATAAATAATATGTAGATGAATAGATGGGCAGATGGACACACAGACAGGCAAGGTCGCCCTGGTGGCCCAGCAGAGGCTGGGGTGCAGAGGCCCAGGCCCCCCAGGCTGGGAGACCCCACGGACAGGCTCTCTGTTGAAGGTGAACTCTAACATGACCACCAGTGCCCTTGGATAGATAACCTTCTCCCCTTCAGTGTGAGCGACACCTATAGACACGAGATGCCCTCACTCCTGTAATTTGTTATGTTACACGTCACAAGGGAATTTTGCAGGTGTAAATCGGATCCCTAATCAGTTGAGTTAATCCAAAGGGAGATTATTCTGGTGGGCCTGACCTAAGCAGGTGAGCTCTCAAAGGGCATCTTCAAGACAAGGGAAGCCAGAGGGATGCACTCCTCTGGCCTTGGAGACACAGCCACACGGAAAGGAATTCTGCCCACAAGAACAGGGCTCAGGCGAGAGCCCGGCTCTTGCCGGCGCCAGGATGTGGGCCTCCCAGATGGAGCAGGAACCCAGTCGTGCTGGGCTGAAACCTCTGACCTATGACAACTGTGAGACCACGAGCCGCCAAGTGTGTGATGCTTTGTTACGCAGCAACAGGAAGCAAATACACGTGAGAGGAGTTTAGACGGAAGGGGCAGCAGTGTGGACGGGGGCAGGGACGGTGGGGACGGAGTGAGGAGGGCCTCAAGGCGCTCAGCAGGCAAGTCCCCAGCTGGGTTAGAGAAAGCGGGGGTGAAGGCAGAGCCTCCTGGATTTCTGGCTTGAAGCCGCCAGGAGGAGGAGGAGACGGGGCGGGTCGGGTGTTCCCGGCAGTGAACTTGTGGCAGTGAACTTGTGGCGCCGTTGGCTGGGCCCAGGGCGAGGTGACGCCCGTGCGGACAGTTGCTGCGTGCGAGGGGGGCCGGCGCGTGGGAGTGAGGAGGAGGGCCCAGGACGGAGCCCGGAAGGGCTGATCGGGGAGGCCAGGGGGGTGTCCTGAGAGCTGGGGGTGGGTGAGGTGAGGGGCAGTGGGGCTGAGGCTTCATATCACAGGAGCCACCAAGGCCTCCGGCTGTGTCCCTTTCTTTGCCTTTGGACTCTGTCTTCTTCCCCGTTCCCAGCTGTGACACCCCCCGCCCAGGACTCCTGGCCCTTTCCCTGACCCCGTGTCGCCACTCATTCCCCTCAGGGGCTTCCCTGACTCCCATTCTCTACGGTATCCTTGCACGGTCAAATCTGAGATCATGTCCCTTCTTGGAGCCTTTGGGGGCCCCCTGGGCTGTTGGGACAGCTCTGGGAGGGCAGGACCCACGTCTGACACCCCCTCCCCGGGCCCTGTGTGGGCACGGCCGGCAAAGCTGTGGAAACCGCTGGTCTGTGACAGTTCTGTGCTCTGAGCCTGCCGTCGTGATGGACGGGATGCTAACTTTAAGTCAGAATGAAAATAGAGATGTGACGTTGTTCCCACTCAAGTCCTCAGACCTCCTGAGTCCTGTGTACAGACCGCGAGACGCAGAGGCGGGGCTCCCTCCCACCAGGAGGCACGACTCAGGGTGCTTTGTGGGCAGAGCAGCATCGCCCGGAGGGAAGAGAGCATCAGTAAGCGGGGGCAACGGAGTCCGCGGGGCCCTTGCACGGAGCAGGTCCCTGGCAGCCCCGCTCTCCTCTGTGTGGTCTCGGCCTCTGGAGGGAGCCAGCGCCCGGTCTTGTAACCGCCCCACTGCAGAGACAGCCAGGGTCCCAGATGGGCTCCGACTGGACCAGCCTCGGACCCATCACTGGGCCAGAGAGACGCTTTGTTCTGATGGGCCAGCCCTAACTCAAGTGCTCACCCCAGGTGGAGTGAAATGGGGGCCAAGTGGGTCCTGGTGGAAAAAGACCCGTGGTCAGAGGATGGAACATGCTTCACCCACAAAGGTAGCAGATGCCTGCTGTGACCCCCCGGAGATACGCCCACCTGGAAGCCGGGAGGGTGAGTGACCTTATTTGGAAAATGTCTTTGCAGATGCAATTAAAGTTAAGGCTTGAAAAAAAATTTTTTTTTTAATGTCTTTATTTTATTTTGAGAGACAGAGACAGAGAGTGAGCAGGGGAGGGGCAGAGAGAGAGGGAGACACAGGATCCGAGGCAGGTTCCAGGCTCCGAGCTGTCAGCACAGAGCCCAACGCGGGGCTTGAACCCACAAGCTATGAGATCATGACCCGAGCTGAAGTCAGACGCTCAACCCACTGAGCCCTCCAGGCGCCCCAAGTTAAGGCTTTTGAGAGCACTCAGGGTTTAGGATGGGTGCAAATCCACAGTCAAGTGTCCTTCTAAGAGAGAGGCAGAGGAGACATGAGCCACAGAGACACAGAGGGGAGAGACCCTGTGACAATGGAGCGGAGACAGTGATGTCGTGACAAACCAAAGAGCGGCCAGAGCCCCTGGGAGCTGCAGAGGCAGGAAGTCGGAGGAGTGCAGCCTTGTCAACCCCTCGAGTTCTGATCTCTGGTCTCTAGAACCCTGGGGTCAGCCACCCCGTGTGTGTCTGTGTGTGTGTGTGTGGTTTGCTACACCTGGCGCCCGAGGTCGACACGCCCACCCGGTCCCGCTGATGAAGCACGGAAGGCAGCGTCTAGGGGTGACTCCCAAAGGTCGAGGGTCCGGCAGGAACTGGGGCTCAAAACAGCCCCTTACCTCCACTCCCAGGATGCACCACTGCTCCCAAGATGTCCACGGGACGGGACCGCGGTGGGTGCGAACAGCGCTGGGCTCTAAGCACGCCACACGGAGCCTGCACCAGGCAGGCGTCAGTCAGTTTATCCACAGGACCAAAGTGAGACCAACTCGTACTGTCACCGCATCCCTCTGCAGGCTCGTGGGCTCCGATCTCGCCCGTGCTGCGCCCTGGCTGTGTGAATAAGCCACTTGGTGTCTCCGTGCCTCCGTTTACTCTCTTGTCAAGTGGGGATGCCCATATCATCTCAAACACGAACGTACCTTTTTAAAATGTACTGAGAAAAACGGAAAGGATTTTTATAATTTTGTGCTTGAATTTACTTAGCTTCCTGACTCTGCCTCTGACGGCTGTGGACCTAACCTGAGCCGGCTCATCTGTGAAAGCGGGATAATGATGGTGCCAAGTCATGGGATTCATGTCAGCACTGGCAAAGTCAGAAAACGTGGGAAGTCCTGCATCCGTATTTGCTAAATAAGATGAAATATATCAGCACCCTTTGATTTCTGACTTCCCGTTGGCCTCGGGGCATTCTCAGAATGCTGCTTGAGAAAATCAAACCCACAGAGTTCTCGAATGTAGAGAAACTTCTATGAATGTCAAATCAAGCATGAAGATGATCCGATGTTATATCTTGTAGTATTTAATGAAGCATCTATTAATTTCATTTATTATTAAATTTTTTAAAATGTTTGTTTCTTTTTGAGAGGCAGAGAGAGACAGAGCATGAGCAAGGGAGGGACAGAGAGAGAGAAGGAGACACAGAATCTGAAGCAGGCTCCAGCCTATGAGCTGTCAGCACAGAGCCTAAGGTGGTGCTCAAATCCATGAACTTTGAGATCATGACCTGAGCCGAAGTCGGACACTTAACAGACTGAGCCACCCGGGCGCCCCAGCATCTATTAATTTTAATTTTGCTATTTTATTTTTGTGTTTCACGGAAGTGCATAGTGTTGGCTGCTAATATAGTTTCTATTGCCCCAAGTGAGGGGAAGGGTGGGTGCTCAGGTGCAGGGGATACAGCTTCTTGCCGGGAGCTCTAGGAGCTAGAGCCTGGGAAGCCGGGAAGGGAGGGCAGGCTCTCCAGCTCCCGGCCCTGGCTCACCCCACCTGTCCTTCCATGATGTGGGGGCTGGAAAGGCCCCAGGGGACACTGAGTCGGCCTCCTCATTGACAGATGGGAGGGCCAGGGCTCTGGAGCAAAAGGGACTCGACAAAGTCCGAACTGTGTTGGTCCCAGGTCCCCCTTCTGATGATGAAATTTCTTTCCCTATCTCACCCCTGCCTGCACTGGGCACAGCCCACCCCCTCTTCCCCAGGGAGCCCCAGACTGGACTTCCCGGCGATGACCTACCCGTGGCCTTGCAGCTCCACGAGGTGAGCTTCTCCCTTTGAAACCTATCACCTCGTGTCCATTCTCCAACGTCCCTCCCTCCTAAACCAGGTGAGTTGATGCCAGATGGTGCGTGCGTGGCCGTCTCTTCTTTCCTGCGTCGGGAAGGTCCACCTCCTGGCCCCAGATCTCACATGCGGTGCGATGTTGAGCGCCGTGCAGCTCGACACGAGCTGCCTTCCCCGGCTCAGGACCGAACTTGTCCACGTTCCCGGAGCTCCCGGCATAAAGCAGCTCCTTGGGCGATGTGAGTACGCCCCCCACCCCCTCCTATCAGGCACGTCTTTCTGCAAACCTTCCTGAATCCTTTCTTCTTGCTGCCGTGTCGGTGCCAAAAATAACTTTAAGGTTATCCCCTCCAGGAGAATTTTAGCAGGGATCTATTTTAAAAAAGCGGAGCAGCTGAAGATGAGAAAGTATTTCATGTGCGGCGGGGCCGGTGGTGGATGGAGGGCCCACGGAGGGGATGAGGGAGGCGGTGAACCTTCTGACTCGGTGCCCCTACCCTGGCGGCAGGTGAGAAAAACCCCGTGTTTCAGGCGCTGTGGCAATCTAGGTCTGATTGTGGTTGGGCTTCAATTTCCGGAGAAACAAAAGGTTGAGGGACAGGGATTTCAGGAAAGGAAGACCCCGAGTGAGTCACAAGGAGGGAGAAGTCAGGCCAGGAAACTCACATGTCTGTGAAAAGTGTTTTAATAGAGTCTCTGGAATGGATGAGGAGCCTCTGAAGCTGCCCCTTGAGGCTCTGGTGCTTGGTGATCGAAGGTGGGGCAGCGCAGACCTCGCTTACCCCGTGGGGCACTGTCCTTTCTTCTCGAGGACCAAGGAGAAAAGATGCACGATCAGAGTTCATCTACACACTCACGGAACCGTCGGGGCAGGAGGGAACTCACCCCGCAGACCGTAGACAGAAGCTCGGAGAAGAGAAGGTTGGTGGCACCATTTCACAAGAGTCCCCGAGGCTTTCAGCCCCGTGCGAACCACTGGGAGAAGGGTTCGTGGGGAGCATCTGCGGGTCACACTGACTGGCTCTTTGAATCCGTTCAGCCCCCAAACGTGAGAGCTAGAAACGAGAGCTGTGCACACACGAACGTTTCTCCGGGCAGGAATGCTGGAAAAAGAGAGAACTGACCCCGGAAAGCAAATGGCTTGCGGCTGACTTTTCCTTTTGTTCATCTTTGCTTTATTGTTTGCTGTAGGGTTGTTTGCAGAAAAGGCTCCGGAAAGGAGAGCTTTCGTGATTCCCTTTGTCAGCTCATTGTCTTGTTTTTCTATTGCTTCCCTCACAACAGAAGTGCTTCGAAACAACACGGGTTTAGTATCTTACGGTTCTGTGAAGTGCGACGGGGGTCTCACTTTGGGCTAAAATGAAGGTGCAGGCGGGGCGGTGTTCCTTTCCAAAGGTTCTAGGGGAGAATCTGTTTCCTGGCCTTTTCCGGCTTCTGGAAGCTGCCTGTGTTCTTTGACGTGTGGCCCCTTCCTCCACCTTCGAGGCTAGCAACAATGCATTTACGATCTCTCTTCTGTCCCATCGCTGACTGCAGCCAGGAACCCTACGATTTGAAGCATTTGTGTGTTTAGATTGGGCCCCTATGGAGAATCTGGAAGGATCTGTCTCGAGGTCCATTCCCTTCATCCCAGCTGCAGAGTCTCTTTTGTTCTGTAATATTCGCAGGTTCCAAGGATCAGGGTTGGACCTCTTTGGGGGACATTATTGTGCCTACACGCTTCTTCCCCCTTGTGGTTTTTCTAAAAGCACAGCTCATGTATTTGCAGAAAAGAACATTTTCATTGTCATAGGAAATACGGCCCAACCAAAATTTTTTCAAGGATCTTTTATTATTTTTTAAAATTTAATTTATTTTTTTAATTTTTCAAATGTATTTTATTTTTAAGTGTTTTATTTATTTTGAGAAAGAGAGAGAGAGAGAGCAGGGGAGGGGCAGAGAGAGAAGGAGAGAGAGAATCCCAAGCAGGCCCTGTACTATTAGTGTGGAGGCCTGATGCCAGGCTCCAACTCACCAACTGTGAGATCATGACCTGAACGGAAATCAAGAGCTGGACACTTAACTGACTGAGCCACCCAGAAGCCCCTTAAATCTTTTCTAATTCTGTTGTATATTCTGAATATTTACATACACAAAAGTGCATAACTCACAAAATTTCAGCTTCTTTTGTACGTTGGCCAGGTAATCAGCACCCACAGCAAGAAGCAGACCTTGCTGTCTGGTCCCTGGGGACGGGGGGAGTTGATGAAGCAGGTAGGAACACAAATGCTTTGGCCAAAACTAACCAGAAGGCTTCCCAGCGACCATGGCCTTGAAGCTCAGTGGGGAAGAGACAATTTCAGGCTTCGGCTGCTGCATGAGCAGAGGGGAGGCCGGGGGAGCAGGGAGGGGTTTTTGCTGGGTCTGGGGACAGAGACAGGGATATGACCACTGGACCTGTCAGCCTGGGAGCCCTCGGCAAGCCTCATTTCCCATTTCTGCCAGCCCAAGGCCCAGCTGTCCAGAATCAGAACTGGTGGCCGTAGCCCTCAGGCCGTTGCCATCATTTTACAGAAGGAGACACAGACCCAGCGGAGAAGAGACACCTGCCGATGGCCAACCACTCGCTCCGTTCCTTCTCTCACTCCACACTCCTGTGCTGAGTCCCCTCCCCCCACCCACCCCAGGCCTGGCTCTGAGGGCACAGAAGGGCCCGAGACACAGGCCCAGTGACCCCAAACCATCAGTGAGGCCTGAAGCAGGGTCCAGACCACCCATTTCGTCCTCCAGGCTGTTATGCCCCATGGTCCCAGGCCTCCTTACTGCCTCGTCCAAGAGGGTTTTCTGCTTCCTTTCTCCCACATTCACTTACAGTGCGGACTGTCCCCAAAGCGCCCTAGCACCAGCTGTGAGCTGTGCAGGAATCAAACACTGAACAGAACTCATAGCTGTGCAGGGTGATGTCCGAGGAGGGGAGTGCGTGCTGTGAAGGAAAATGAAGCAGGGGAGGGGACTGGAGAAGGAGGGACAGTGGGGCTTCAGGTAAGATGGTCAGAAAAGGTGACATGGGGGCCTGAGGGAAAGGAGGGGGAGGGTTTTATGAGGATGGGGGAGAAGGGTCCGGCTGGGACTTGAGGGATGTGGGGCTTTAGGGGTCCCATCCCCCACGCAGGCGAAAATCCCTGTGCAACTTCTGATGCCCCCAAAACAGAACTACCGATAGCCGGCTGCTGACCGATGGCACAGTTGACTCATTTTGTGTTCTGTTTTGCTCTGCATTCCACGTGTCTCTGTATGTATTATGTACTGAATTCTTACAATACAGTAAACTAGAGGAAAGAACATGTTATTAAGCAAATCACAGGGAAAATACATCTATAGTACTGAACTGTATTTCTCGAAAAATACCTGCCTCTAAGTGGACCCTAGCTGTTCACACAGTTCACTGCCCAGCAGGAGCTGTTCAAGGATCAACAGCACTTGGGGGATGGGGTGGGGCCTGGAGGCAGGACCTCCCTAGAGGGGTCAGAGTTGAGACTGACCCCACCCGGCAGCATGGTCTCTCCATTTCTACCTCCCCCTAGAAGTGAGCTGGCAGGCGTGGGTGCCCCCCCCCCCCCTCGCTAGAAGGCCTCTGGCTGCTTCTCCCCTGGATCGCCCTCTATCAGCGGAGGATAGCTCACCAGGGGCGCCTGGCTGAACCTTGGCCTTCTTCAGGATCACATGCCCAGCCGATCATCCCCTCATACCTCGTCAACACTCAGGGAAATACCCCCATTGTACAGCTGAGGAAACTGAGGCTCAGAGTCTTTCTCAACACCCTGCGCAGCGCTTGGGCCAAGGACTCAGTGCGAGGAGGAAAGGGCTTTGCATCGTGGTCCCCATGCCCCGCCAAAGTGCTGGATGGTGCTTGAGGGCGGGGGATGGCCGCGGGGGTTGGGCCTGGAGGAGGCAGGCGCGGAGGTGAGGGGCCAGGGAGGAACAGCAGACCAAGCCCGAGAGGTCGAGGCAGGCTCAGGACAGCCGTTGAAGGAAGAGCCCGGCAGGTGTCGGAGGTGGGCGGGGCCAGAGCGGCCAGGGTTGGTGGGGGTGGGGAAGAGACCCGCCTGCCCGGCTCAAGGCCCTGGAAGCCCGGCCTGGGACTGGACCTCATCGATGGGGGCGGGGCCTAGCGGCCAGGGGAGGGTGGGAGGCGGGGCGAGCAGGGCAGTA
>PJEM01017155.1:0-23091 GCA_004023845.1 Helogale parvula | reverse complement strand
CCCCGTTCACACTCACTCTGTCTGTGCGGCTCTCTCTTTCTCAAAAATAAATAAAGATTAAAAAAATTTAAACTGCGACTCTGTCCCCATGAAACACTGACTCCCGGCCCCTGCCCCACCTGGGCTCCTACCACGTACTCTCTCTGTGGTCCGGACTCCTTAAGGGACCCCTGTGAGTGGGATCATGCAGGATTCGTCCTTTAAAAAAAAGTTTATTTTTGAGAGAGAGAGTATAAGTGAGGGAGGGACAGAGAGAGAAATCCCAAACAGGCTGTAAGCCTTTAGCACAGAGCTTGACTTGAGGCTCAAACTCACAAACCTCAAGATCATGACCTGAGCTGAAACCAAGAGCCGGACGCTTAACTGACCGGGCCGCCCAGGCGCCCAGGACCTGTTCTTTTTGATCCACCTGCTTCGCTTAGCACAACATTCTCCCTGTTTGTTTATGTGGTCGCGCATTCAGGATTTCCTCTCTCTGTAACGCTGAGTAATATTCCATTGTGTGAACGGATCACACTTGTTTATCTGTTCGTGCTGATAACAGAGTAAGAGTCTATCTAGAAGGACATTAAAGGTGGACCCGCTGGGACTTGCCGTGTTTGAGAATGAGAGAGACAGAGTGTGAGCAGAGGAAGGGCAGAGAGGGAGGGAGACACGGAATCTGTCAGCACAGAGTCCGACTGGGGGCTCGAACTCCCGAACTCCTAGATGGTGACCTGAGTGAAGTCGGATGCTTCACCGACGGAGCCTCCCAGGCGCCCTGACTCTCCCTAACAAGGTGGAGCCAGCTTCTCTTCCCTGCGAGTGCGGGCTGAACTGAGTGACTTGTTTCCTAGGAACAAAATATGGCAGAAGCGATGCGTCAAACACTCTGAGAGTGAAAGTCATCGTGCCCCGCCCCCATCCCTTGCTCCGGAGGAAGCCGGCAGCCAGGTCTCCAGGGCGCCCAGGGAGCCCTGTGGGCGGGGCTTCTGGGGAGGGGCCTCCATCAAGCCCGTCATCACAATTCCCTTTTTATAAAGTTCTCGCTGGCTGCTGCGTGGACTCAGGCGGCGGGCGACGGTGGATCACTTGGGAGGCAGCCACTGCAGTCATCCACAGAAGCATGACGGTGGCCTGGTGGTGGCAGGGGAGACGGCGAGAAGTGGGCAGGTTTAATCGTTGCTGAGGAAGTAAAACAAAGGGAACTTGGGAGAATAAGAGACTCAGGTAGCGTCTTGTTGTTCTGGGAGCTGAGGCGTGAACTGGTGGGACAGGGATGGGGAGAAGATGACAGGACAGCTTTAGTTGTGGCCACAGTGAGTCCCTGTCCCCAAAATACCCAAAGGCCTCCATAAATATAGTGACTTGTATGATAAGAGTAGACCAGGAAAGCCTGGTCGGCTCAGTCGGTTGAGTGGCCGAACCTCGGCTCAGGTCACGATCTCGCGGTTCGTGACTTCAAGCCCCGCATCAGACTCTGTGCTGACACCGCGGAGCCTGTCCTTGATTCTCTGTCCCCGCTCTCTCTGCACCTCCCCTGCTTGTGCTCACTCTCTCAAAAAATAAACATTGGGGCACCTGGGTGGCTCAGTTGGTTAAGAGTCTGGCTTCAGCTCAGGTCATGATCTCACAGTTCGTGGGGTTCGAGCCCCGTGTCAGGCTCTGTGCTGACAGCTAGCTCAGAGCCTGGAGCCTGCTTCCGATTGTGTGTCTCCCTCTCTCTGTGACCCTCCCCTGCTCGTGCTGTCTCTATGTCTCTCAAAAATAAATAAATAAACATTAAAAAAATAAACTTTAAAAACAAATAAGGGTAGAGCCTCTCACTTGAAGGTGATTCTGCCCACCCAGGGATACTTGGCAATGCCTGGAGAAATTTCTGTTATCATAACGTGGGGCATGCTACTGGCATCTAGTGGGTAAAAGCAGGAGATGCCGGTGGACATCCTACAACGCACAGGACTGTCCCCTGTAAGAGGAATTGTGTGGCTCCGCATGTCAGTGTGCAGAGGTGGAGAAATCCTGGAGGAGACCAACGGCTGCAATAAGCAAATTTCAATTCCAGTGGATGTTGTTTATTCAATAAAGTTTTATTCCTTCTGTTTGGAACAGTCAAGCTCAGATCTAAGTTTCGTGAGCAGCTCGCCTCCAAACACTCCTCTCCAAGCAGTTGGCAAAAGGGGAGAGAGAGAGAGAACGAGATTCCTATGGCAAGTTTTTCATGGATTTGGCCTGGAGTGACTTACATCACTTAACCAGATTGGTCACATGGCTTTTGGCCATGATCATCTTACCTCCCATTGGCCAGGTCAGTCATGTGGCCACATCTAACTGCATGGGATACTGGGAAATGTAGTCCAGCCATGTACCCAGGAGGAAGCAGAAAAGCGTGATGGAAAATGAGTCCGTCCTTGCCATGGTGTTATTTTTGTCCTCATTGCTTCTGTTTTATTTGAGCTTATCATCTGCAGAAATGACCTCTGAAGGTCGTCCCTGAGGAGGGTGAGGGGCACTGCCTGGTATGTCTGGGAGGCTTCCTGAAAGAGGAGGTATGGATGATGCGGCTTTGAAGAAAGCAGAAGCCAAACATCTGAGAAGTGGGAGAAGAATAAGAATGGCGTGGCCTCAGGGAGGGAAGTCACTCCTTCATTCCTGACCTCGCGGAGCCTTGTGGGCCAGGGTGGGTGCCATGGGGACCCAGTGGACCGAGGTGGCCTGATTTGTGCCCAAGAGTCTTCCAGTTGCTTGAGGAATCAGATTGCCAGGTAACATCCAGGACGCCCAATTAAACTGGAATATCAGATGAACAACACATGATTATTTTTTAAAGCCTAAGTATATCCCAAATATGATATGGGACATACTTATGCTAAAATATTATTGTCTTCCCGAAATTCACATTGAACGAGGCATCTTAGATTTTTATATGCAGGGAGGCCAGAAAGTAGGGGGCAAGGTCAGGTGCCTGTGACTGACAATCCTGGATGTGACATGGGCAGACGTACAGGCCCTGTGTCCAGAGGACTTCTACCCTGAGCGAGGTGGGGTAGCCCTGGGGCGCTGTGAGTGTAGGAGGGACATGGCCTCACCCGGGTAAGGGGCCCCCAGACCAGCGCTGGGACCTGGTAGCCAAACTCCCCCGCCGTGGATTTTCTCCTTCAGTGTGCTGACATTTAGGGCCTGATCATTCTTTTTTTTCTTAAGTTTTGTTGAGGGGCGCTTGGGTGGCTCAGTCAGTTAAGCGTCCGGCTTCGGCTCAGGTCACGATCTCACGGTTCCTGGGTTCGAGCCCCGCATCGGGGTCTGTGCTGACATCTCAGAGCCTGGAGCCTGCTTCAGGTTCTGTGTCTCCTCCTCTCTCTGCCCTTCCCCGCTTGTGCTCTGTCTCTTTCTGTGTCTCAATAATAAATGAATGTTAAAAAAATTTTTTTAAATAAAGTTTTATTTAAATTTCCCTTAGTTAGCATTACATTAACTGTGTAATGTGAGGTTCAGGAGCACAAGATAGTGGTCCCACACTTGGGTAAGTCACCCGGTGCTCCTCACGACAAGCACAGCTTCGTCCCCGTCACCTGTGTCACCCCTCCCGCACGCCTCCCCTCTGGTGGCCAGCCGTGTGTTCTCTGTAGTTAAGGGTCTCTTGGGGCCAGATTTCCTTGATTGTGGGGGCCACCCCTGTTCACTGCGGGATGCTGAGCGCCATTCCTGACCCCACCCACTCAGGGCCGGGAGCACTCGCAGTCATGACAACCGCGGACGCACCCGGACATCGCCCAGGGTCCCCTGGGTCAAGGGACTCCACTGGCCTCCAGGAGACTATGCGCCCCGTAATCATCTGACCTGCTGAGGTCCTGGGATCCTGCACACATTTATAGACACGCATCAAGGGGCGCCTGGGCAGCTCGGCTGGTTAAGTGTCCAACGCTTCGTTTCGGTTCAGGTCATGATCTCATGGTTCATGGGTTCGAGCGCCACATTGGGCTCCGCACTGACAGCTCGGAGCCTGCTTGAGACTCTGTCTCCCCCGCTCTCTGCCCCTCCCCCGCTAGCTCGCATGCGCACGCGGTCTCTCTGTCTCTCTGAAAAACAGTAAACCTTTAAATACACACCAAGTGGGAGGGAGAGAGGAGGTGACTCACAAACACTGGCCGGCCGGCCACCCTGGGTTGCACGGCCTGACCCATCGGGGGTTTATTCTGGTGTCTAGTGTGAGCGAGGGATCAAACTCAATTTTCCAGCCAAATAGCGAGTGCTAGGTCTCTCCCCCTTGGCACCGTGGAGCGTCCGGGCCGGGTCATTCTCTGGGGTAGGCCATCCTGGGCATGGCAGGACAGCGAGCAGCATCTCTGGCCCCCACTCACCGCATGCGCGGAGCACCCCCAGTGCCCCCTCCGTGGGGTGCACCCAGAGGGCGGAACCGCCCCGGGGCCCCGAGGTCTAGACTCTGCCAGAGCCCAGCAGGGAAATGGGTCTGGAGCGGCCCCGGGGGCGGAGATGATGGGGAGGGCCTGTCTGTTCCCGGGCCTTCTCCTGGCCAGCGGAGGAAGCGATGCCCAAGCAGCTGTGGCACCGGGAGAAGGTCCCGGCACGTGCCGCCCGCGCCCCGACTGCTCCGAAGCCCATCAGTACGAGACAAAGAGAGGGCCGCTCGCAGCGTTTACTGTTTAGCAGTCTGGGCACTCGGTTCCGGCCCTCCCGGCTCGCGGCCGGCGCTGGCGACGATGACGGGCACCGCGGCCTTCACGCGGGCCCGGGACCAGGGCAGGTGGATGGTGCCGACCAGCTCGTAGCGGGTGCTCATGAGCTCGCCGTCCCCGGGGCGGCCGCTCACGGACAGCACGTGCGGGAGGCTGAGGGTGCTCACGATGGTGGCGGCGCCGAAGGGCGCGATCCGGGCGCTGGCCTCCTGGCGGAGCAGCTCGCTGCTGCCCACCAGCGACCGCCGCTCCGCCCCGGGCGTGAAGCCCTCGTAGCGCACGTGGGCGTGCAGGGCGAAGGTGACCGCCCTGAGGCACTTGCCGGTCTGGTTGTCGATCTGCGTGGTGACGACCATCTTCTCCCCCGGGGCGAAGGTGTCCTTTTCTATCCGGATTCGGAGCGACACGGTGCCCCGGCGGCAGCAGCTGTAGGAGACCTTCTTCTCGGTCTCCACGAACAGAGGGTTCTGGAAGAGGGGGGGATGGGCAGCTGTGAGGGGTCATTCGTCCACCAGAGCTCCCGCAAGCTAGGAGGCACGAGGCGGGATGTGGCGCCTCGGGGACTCTGAGCCTGGCATCCTCTCCCCGCTTACTTTACTCAGTGCCCTTTGCCTTTCCGAGCGTCAGTTTCCTCATCTGTAAAAGAAGCCTTTGAAATCTACAAGACCCTGGCTTTACCCCCACCGCCATTGCTCCCTTGCTGTGTGACCCTGAGGAAGTGGGTTGACTTCTCTGAGCCTTGGCTTTCTTTTTCTTTTTAATGTTTGTTTATTTTTGAGAGAGAGAGAGAGAGAGAGAGAGAGAGAGCGCGCGCGCGCGCGCGCGCAAGTGGGGGAGGGGCAGAAAGAGAAGGAGACACAGAATCCGAAGCAGCTCCAGGCTCTGAGCTGTCAGCACAGAGCCCGACGCGGGACGCGAACCCACAAACCGCGAGATCATGACCTGAGCTGAAGTCGGACACCTAACCAACTGAGCCACCCAGGTGCCCCTGGTCATCGGATTTCTAGAAGACAGGAAATGTCTTACAGTCTAAGCCGGACACCTAGGGTTTACCCAGGTAGTTCAGACTTCAGGAGAAAACATTACAGGCTCTGAATCAGGAAAAGAAAAGCGTAGAGTTGAAATGATGTAACGTGTTTATTTTATTTTAATTTTTAAATGTTTTATTTATTTTTGAGAGAGAGAGAGAGAATGTGAGCTGGGGAGGGTCAGAGAGGAATGGAGACACAGAATCTGAAGCAGGCTCCAGGCTTTGAGCTGTCAGCACAGAGCCCGACGCGGGGCTCGAACCCACGAACCGTGAGATTGGGACCTGAGCCGAAGCCGGACGCTCAACCGACTGAGCCCCCCAGGCGCCCCATGGATAATATTTTAAAGGAGCCAGTGTGATGTGGGGTGGACTTAGAATAACTGCTGTCCACTCGCACTAGCTTCCGGTATCTTCTTGCAGAGGAACTTGATACTTGTACGTGTGTGTGCGCCTGTGTGTCCCCTTTCAGCATGCCGAAAAGAGAGAAAAAATAGTGCAAAAAGACTTCCAAACGCCCCCTCCACTCCCCATTAGTGAGAACAAGTTGGCCACCGGAAGTCGGCTCTGATAGGAGCGTTTTCGCCAGGGAAATCGGCAGACCTTCTGCATCAGGGGTCCCCGCCCCCGAGCGGGCAGCCGTCTCCTCCACACCGCTGCGGTGTCCTCCCAGACTGCTCCCTCGGCGTTTACAAGTCCCCCGGGTTGGTTTCAGATCTCCGCTCACAAGGAATAAAGATCAGGGGACGCTTGGGTGGCTCTGTTGGTTGAGCACCTGACTCTTCGTTTTGGCTCTGGTCACGATCTCACGGTTCCTGGGTTCGAGCCCCGTGTTGGGCTCCACGCTGAGCATGGGGCCTGCTTGGAACTCTCTCTTTCTCTCCCTCTCTCTCTCTCCTTCATCCCCTCTCTCCTGCTTGGGTATGCACTCTTTCTCTCTCAAAATAAATTAATAAACTTAAAAAATAATAAAACATTAACAAACATATCAGCACTGCAGAATCATGTGTATGTATTCTATACTAATGGTCAAGTGGTAAGTTTTATGTATATTGCGCCACAATTGAAAATAAAACATAGGGACGCCTGGACGGGTCAGTTGGTTAAGTGTCTGACTCTTGATTTTGGCTCAGGTCACGATCTCGTGGTCCCTGAGTTTGGGCCCCGCATCAGGCCACACACTGACAGTGCATCGCCCACTTGGGACTCTCTCCTTCTTCTCTGTCTCTCTCAAGATAAATGAAATTAAATAACTAAAATCAAAAGTAAAACCGAGACCTAGTTGAGGCCCCCCCCATGGACCCCTCCCCAATGCCGTCACCCACCCTGGCTCCCTTCATCCTGAAATGGGGGTTTATCATATCTTCAGATTTTTTTTTAACTCTTAAAAATTTTTTTTACATTTATTTATTTTTTTTTAAAAACGTTTTTTTAAAATGTTTTATTTATTTTAGATACAGAGAAAGACAGAGCATGAGAGGGGGAGGGGCAGAGAGAGAAGGAGACATAGAACTGGAAGCAGGCTCCAGGCTCTGAGCTAGTGGTCAGCACAGAGCCTGACGCGGGGCTCGAACCCACGAACGTGAGATCTGACCTGAGCCAAAGTCGGAGGCTTAACGGACTGAGCCACCCAGGCGCCCCTACATTTATTTATTTTTGAGAGACAGAGAGAGACAGCGTGAACAGGGGAGGAGCAGAGAGAGAAAGAGACACAGACTCTGAAGCAGGCTCCAGGCTCCGAGCTGTCAGCACAGAACCTGACGCAGGGCCGAAGCCATGAACCATGAGATCATGACCTGAGCCAAAGCCAGATGCCACCCAGGTGCCCCAGGATTTTAAAAAAAACCCTCTTATTATTAGGGAATACAACTCAGACGCGAGAAACCCCACAAAGCCAGTGTACAACTGTGAATTATTATAAAGTCGACCCGCTTGTAACCTCTACCCACGAAGACGGGATTTGCTAGTTTTCCCTCAAAGTCCCTCACGCTTGCCCGGGACCCAGCCCTGCCTGCAAAGGCCGACACCCTGAATTTTACAGCGATCAGCATGTTGTACCTACTCATCTGCCTTGTCCTACACACGGAGGGACCCACACTGTCTCAGGAAAGAGGTGTGTAAGGAATGGCATGACGGGGCGCCTGGGTGGTTCAGTCGGTTAAGTGTCGAGCTCTTGGTTTCAGCCCAGGTCATGACGTCATGGTTCGCGAGTTCAAGCCCTGCTTTGGGTTCTGTGCTGACAGCACAGAGCCTGCTTGGGATTCTCTCCCTCCCTCTTCTCTGCGCATGCTCTCTCTCTCTCTCTCTCTCTCTCTCTCTCTCTCTCTTTCTGTCAAAAATAAATAAATAAACTTAAACAGTTTTTTAAAGAATAGAACAGGAACAAATATATATTCTAACCAGCGGAAGAAGTTACTGATTTGACTGAAACTGGGTGGGTTCCAGATGCTTTGCCCCATTTCTCTCTCCCCTTCTTTTCCAGACTGGTGTTTGTCATTCTCGTGTGAATTATTCCATTTTATTTTATTCTTTTTTTTAATGTTTTATTTTATTTATTTTTGGTAGAGAGACAGAGCATGAGAGGGAGAGGGTCAGAGAGAGAGGGAGACACAGATCCTGAAGCAGGCTCCAGGCTGTGAGCTGTCAGCACAGAGCCCGATGCAGGGCTCGAACCCACGAACCGTGAGATCATGACCTGAGCCGAAGTTGGATGCTCAAACGACCGAGCCACCCGGGTGCCCCTCACATCAGCTTTTATATTATTGAGAAGCGCATCTGCTTGTGGGCGAAGTAAACAATCCTGTTTTACATTATTTTGATGCCTGAAATAAATCAAGCCGTCCATGTCTTCCAGCAGCGGGCTCTTCCGGCTGAGCGCTCTGCACTTGACGCGTCTGCCTGGACACAGCGTCGTTCTGGCTTGTTGGCACCGTGGCCACTGAGCGCGTCGCAGGACAGTTCATGTCTCCACGCAGCCCCTCCGCGGGGTGGGTATCTGTGCCGTTTCCGTGTGCTCGGGCTCCTGAAGGTGCCAGAAGGAGCTTCCCCAGGGATGGGGACGGGCTCACACAGGGAACTGGCTCTCCGCCACGAGTTGGCAAACTTTTTCCGAAAAGGAACGGATGACAAGTATTTTGGGCTCTGTGGGCCACGTACGGTGTGTGTAATACATTTCTTCGTCTTCTTCTTCTGTTTTTTAAACCACAATTCATGGTTAGAACATACATTTCAGGGGCGCCTGGCTGGCTCTGTCTGTTAAGTGTCAGACTTCAGCTCGGGTCACGACCTCACGGTTTGTGGCTTTGAGCCCCGGGTCGGGCTCTGTGCTGACAGCTCAGAGCCTGGAGCTGCTTCCGATTCTGTGTCTCCCTCCCTCTCTCTCTCTCTCTGCTCTTCCCCAGCTCATGCTCTATCTGTGTCTCTCAAAAATAAATAAATATTAAAAAAATATTTAAGGAGTCCAGAAATTACATTCAATTCCTCAATTCTTTCAAAAAAATTAATTGCAACCCATCAACCAGATTTTCTTCATTTCCTATTTTCCCGATTTTATTCTCTGTTCTGTTTTCTTATTCTATTTAAAACACACAATGTTTGCAACCCACGAAATTGACTTTTCTGATACTTTCCATTTTGGCCTTATGTTTTCTTTCATTTTATACAAATGAACTCGCGTGGCCCTTAAATTGATTTTCCAACCTGTCAGTGGGTCGTGATCTGAGATTTGAAAAACACTGGTCCAGACAGGATGCCTTTCCCCTTGGAGACCTAGGGCTGACCCCTGACCCCAGGTGACCTCCCCTCTACCTTCAGCCTCTGACCCCCTGCCTCCTCCCCCCTCTCCTCCAGGAGGCTATTTGCAGGCAGTTTTATTCTAAATCCCTCCAGTCTTATTCGAACATTCCTCGCATGCGTTAGAACCCTGCAGGCCTTAAGCAGCCCGCTGCCCTAACTCAAGGCTAAGCCTGTAATTCTGGCTGGTAGCTGAGCCGGGGGCCAGGACCTACCAATGGTGGCCCCGTGAGGACTGCTTCGCTAGGTCAGGCAGGGCGGCGGAAGCACTCTGACCTCCAGTAATGTTGAGGGTACACCCCCAACGTTGGATTTCCTGCATCTGGGATCTGGGAGCCCTGAAGTCCTTTGGCATAGGGGGACCTCTGCGGGGAGGGGGGCATTCATCCAACCAGTACACTTATTTGCATTCATTTGGTGCCAAGTTCAAGGAAGACCCGTAGCCTAGTCCCAGGGCGCCTGCCTGGCTGGCTCCGTTGGAGACCCTTGATTTTGAGATTGTGGGTCTGCCCCCAGGTGGGGTGTAGAGATTACTTAAATTAGGGGCGCCTGGGTGGTTCAGTCGGTTGAGCGTCCGGCTTCCGGCTTCGGCTCAGGGTCATGATCTCACGGTTTGTGGGTTCAAGCCCCGCGTCGGGCTCTGTGCTGACAGCTCGGAGCCTGGAGCTTGCTTCGGATTCTGTGTCTCCCTCTCTCTCTGACTCTCCCCTGCTCATGCTGTCTCTCTCCGTCTCTCAAAAAAAAAAAAAACATTAAAAAAAGAGATTACTTAAATTAAATTTTAAAAAAACCTTAAAAAATAAATAAGAGCAGCCCAGTCCCCGCTCTGGTGGGGGAGATGGACGGTAATTGGCACACTGAAAATGAACCAGGTCATTTCCCATGAGGTTGTGGCAGGGATGCAAAACGGGGGTGGGAGGCAGGAGTGACCGGAGAGGTGGGGTGGGGGCTCCCTTAGAGTCCGTGGTTCGCAAATGTCTCTGGGACAAGCTCCTTTTCCAGACAGTACCGACTCCTGGAAGAGGCAACAGGGTCCCCTCTTTCAAGATTCTTAAAGGGACGAAGAGCAGACAGGAGGTGAAGCGCTCAGAGCCCCTGTGCCTGGCGAAAGGGAATGCGAAAACACGCGGAAAACCAGGCTGGCGGTTCCTCCGATGTTAAACAGACGGATCCTCTGACCCAGCAAGGCCACGGCAGGTGTCTAGCCAAGAGAAACAAGGAGATCCATCCGTGTAACACTTCGCAGGCCC
The DNA here is from genome assembly GCA_004023845.1 of Helogale parvula. Classification (NCBI taxonomy): domain Eukaryota; kingdom Metazoa; phylum Chordata; class Mammalia; order Carnivora; family Herpestidae; genus Helogale; species Helogale parvula. Next base: position 12,346 of record PJEM01017155.1, on the reverse strand, counting down.
CGTGCAGGAGCTGATTCTCTGCAGCCAAGAGGTGGAGACAACCCAGGTAGCCATCGGTGCAGGAGTGGATACATAAAATCGGGTCCGTCGGTGCCCAGAATAGCACTCAGCCACAGAAAGGATACGTCACAGGCTGAACTTGTGCAAAGGCGAGCAGGCGGGAGGCACCAGACGCAAGAATGCCCCCGTTTCCCCGCAATGTGCAGAACAGGCATGTCCGTGGAGAGAGGAAGCAGATTCGTGGTGGCCAGGGGCTGGGGGAGGGGGTGGGGGCAGTTTGAGGGGTGACAGCTCAGGGGTGCAGGATTCCATCATGGGGTGAACAGGCCGTGCTAAAATCGACAGAGGGGATGGCCGCACGGCTTTGTGAACACACCGAAAGCCATTGAATTGCGCACTTCAAGCAGGTAAATCGTAAAGTATGTGAAGTCGATCTCTATAAAGCTGTTTATAAAAAAAAAAAGTGGAGGGGGAAAATGTCTGCTCCCCCTCCCTCCCAGCTCCCCTCCCAAGGGGGCAGAGCTGTTTGTCAGTTTCTCTGGTCTCCTTCCGGAGTTGTTAGTTACACCTGCAAGGAAGTATCTTTCTGGCTTCCACCACCAGCCTGCCGGGCTGTGGCTCTCCTCGGGGCTCTGAACTCGGCTGTGCTCTCTCCACCCAGTGACTTAGACGCCCTTGTTCTCTGTCGGGGTCTCTCTCTCTCATTTTAACGTTCTAAAAAAACATTTATTTATTTTTGAGAATGAGAGAGACAGAGTGTGAGCAGGGGACGGGCAGAGAGAGGGAGACACAGAATCGGAAGCAGGCTCCAGGCTCCGAGCTGTCAGCACAGAGCCCGACGCGGGGCTCGAACCCACGAACCGTGAGATCATGACCTGAGCCGAAGTCGGCTGCCCAACCGACTGAGCCCCCAGGCGCCCATCTCTGTTTCTCTTTAACTTCTCTATAGGGTATACCTTTGACAGCACAGAGTTTCATTCTCTTAGTTAGCAATGAACATTTAGACTGATTTCCCATTTTTTTTGGCCACCAAAAAACATTGCTGTAGGAGGTCATGTCACGCATGAAAGAGTATCAGTAGGAGAGATTTCTAGAAGGGAAATGGCTGGGGCGAAGGGCATGTCCACCTTCATTTGGATAGATGCAGCGAAAATAAAGTGGCCTCTGTTGGGGTTGTGACAGCTGAGTCAGGCTTCTGAGCAGAGATCTGAAAGGGGAGGAGGAGGGAGAGGAAGATCATATCATAGTGTCCCAGGCGGAAGGCACAGGCCATGCAAAGGCCCGGGGGCAGGCCCAGGCTTAGAGTGTGGGCGGACCAGCAAGGAGGCCCATTTGGCTGGAGCAGAGAGAGTAAAGGGGAGGGGAGGGCAGAGGGAAGGGCAGGGAGGGGATGGGGCAAGTCACGCAGGGCCTTGTAGGGAGCAGAGACTTTGGCCTTTACCCTGAATGAGATGGGAGCCGGGGAGGACTGTGGGCAGAGGGAGGCCATCCCCTGCCTGCCTCCGGCTGGTCTGAGGACAGACCGATTGGGGTCAAGAATCTGCCTCTACCTGGCGGAGCCCCATCATTGCTCTTTGGAACCAGCTCCTGCCCTCCCCCTGCGCCCTATGGTCTATCCTCCCGAAGCAGCTAAAGGGACCGAAATGATGACCCTCTCCCCACCAGCGCTCTCTCCTGCATCAGAGTGCAAACCCAAGTGCTTCCCGAGGCAATTTTGTTGCCTCCCTGCCCTTACTTTCTCCCTCCCTCCCCCTCATTCACGCTGCTTCAGCCCCGAGGCTCCCTCTCACCTGCCCTCCAACTGGCCAGGCACAGGCTTGCCCCAGGGCCTTTGCACAGGTTGCTCCTTCTGCCTGGAACCCTCTACTCCGGATGTTCCCATGGCTTTCCCCCTCTCCTCTGTCAATTCTCTGCTCACATGTCACGTCCTCAGAAAGGCTTCCCTTGACCAGTCGGGTTAAGACAGTACTGAGTCATCAAAAAAAAAACACCCCCCAAAACAGTATTTTCATATCCTCAAAACATAGGTGTAATAACTCCCAATGCTGCTATGATCTTGATTTTATTTTTAAATTTTTAATGTTTTATTTATTTTTTATTTATTTATTTTTGAGAGAGAGAGAGAGAGACAACGCGAGCAGGGGAGGGGCAGAGAAAGAGGGAGACATAGAATCTGAAGTAGCTCCAGGGTCTGAGCTAGCTATCAGCACAGAGCCCGACGTGAGGCTTGAACCCACAAACCGTGAGATCGTGACCTGAGCTGAAGCTGGACGCTTAACCGACAGAGCCACCCAGGCGCCCCCATGATCTTGATTTTAGATCATCCCACTTACGGGCACCTCCTGGGTGCAGACTTTGTGCCAAGCACTCGGCGGCACCCATAGGCACCCATCGAGGGAAGTACTTTTTTTTTCATTTTACAGATCAGGACAGTCAAGTCAGAGCTCTGGGATCTGGTGGGTGTGTGTGTGTGTGTGTGTATTTATTTTTGAGAGAGAGGAAAGAGAGTAGGGGAGGAACAGAGAGAGAGGGAGAGAGAATCCCAAGCAGGCTCTGCTCTGTCAGCGCAGAGCCCAATGTGGGGCCTGAACTCACAAACGCGTGAGACCGTGACTTGCAGAAATCAAGAGTCAGATGCTCAACCGACAGAGCCGCCCGGGCGCCCCTGGGAGGCAGTGTTAACAGCCCAAGGCCACCCGGCTAATGGGACGTCTGTCAGCGAGATGGCAGGCTGGGTCCGACGCAGCACCAGCATTCCGCCCTAGCTCCTACCTCGTGGCCCCTGCATTCCGCTCAGGCTAACACAGGGAGGAGGTGGTGCGCCCGGAGCTCGGGCCTGGCCATCCCAGGGCCGGTCCGCTCCTCCAAGCTTCTCCCCTTCCTGGGACCGTCCAGGACCATCCCAAGAGGTTGACTGGCTGCGGATGATCCCCGCCACACACGATGCTGGAGATGGCGGCTGTGACAAGATTCTTGGGGCACATTCTCCAGCCTGTGCCAGGCACTGTGGGGAGTTCGGGATTTACATGAAACAGGAAGTGGGAGGGTGCACTGGGATTTTTACCTGGATCTTGAGCGCTAAAATGCCAGCCATCTGAGCCACCACGCTCTGATAACAGAGTCCCCAACAGAAGTCACTCGGCCTAACGTCACTCACCCACCTTGACTTCTAACTCTGCACCTGGCCCTCCAGGAACCATCTAGAAAACCTCCTCTGCTTAGCCAGACTAACGTTGCATAGCCTTTCCTTTTCCAGGGCCAGAGGCCACCCCCTTCATGCCTCTGGGTGGGAGCACCATCTCTGTTTCCTGAGGGCTCCCCAGCCGTCCAGGCTTCTCTTTCACCTGTGGGTCCCAGGGAGGCCTCTGCTTAGTCTTGACTTATTGCAAGGTTAAGGACATGGGGGAACCCGTCATTCTCTGTGGGGGCGTCCAGGGCACTGTGGGGTATTGAACTGTAGCCCTGACCCTACCCACATGATCCCAGTAGCTCCGCCACCAGTTGCGACAGCCATAAATGTCCCTAGAAACCGCCGAGTGCCCCCTGGGGAGGCAGAATTATCTTGGTTGAGAGCCAGGGCCTTAGGTCCTGCCCTGGTTTCTGATTCACCTTTTGTGAACGTGACCTGGGGACCCATCAGCGCCTTCTCCCCGGCGGGGGCCATCTCTGTCCCCTGCCTCCCCACCCCCCACCCTGCCTCCGTGGAGCTGCGAGGGCAAACCCCACCCCTGCTCCTCTCCCATCACTACCTGCAGGGGGTTTCGCCTGTGGAAATCCGAAGTCCCTTGAATCAACAAGTACATTCTCTTCTTGGCCAGAATGTGCTCCCGACCCGTGCAGGAGGCTTGCACGAAGTAGGAGACGTGGCCGACTTTGCTGGCGAAGGTAGAAGGAAGCCTGGGAGGTAAGTTGAAATGGAAGTCAAAGGTGTGGCTGCCTGCACTTAACCAATTATCTGAAAGCAAAACACACCAACGCCATCAGAAGGTTCTAGAAACTCCCCCCCCCCTTTTTAATGTATTGGTTTGGCAAGGGCTTTGTTCTGGGCCCGGCCCACCCGCCCCTGAGCTAGGCTGAACTCTGTGGTTTCAGGGATCCGCATGGTCCCTAAGTATGGGGCCTCGGCCTCAGCTGGGCCGGAGAGGGATGGCCTGGGTAGCTGATGAGGCTGCGGTGGCCACCCCGAGCTATCCACAGGGACTTGCTCACCACTGCTCTGCATCTGCGAGATTGGAGGTCCAGCCCTCAGACACGCACATTCCACAGCCCATCTTAAGCCCCTACTGTGTGCCAGAGGCTGCTTTAGGCGGTATTTACAGCAGTGAGCGGCCAGCAGATCTCTCTGCCCGCAGGGAGCTTGGATCTCAGGGCACAGCATACAGCAGGTGCTTAACATTTGTTAGGGGCAACTGAGGACCAGGGAGAAACTCACACAGCCCCCACGTCTGCAACTTCCGCATTTTATTTTTGCCCCCCATTAACCCAAAAGCGTCTGAGTACTGTGTCTCCCCAACTGGATGACAATCCTAGTGACGTCAGGGACCGTGTTTGCTTTGTTCGCGGTCGCACCCCCAGTTCCCGGGACTTGTGACACCCTTCCTGTGCGCCCCGACTGTTCTAAGCCGTTTGTATGCCGTTACGTCGCCAAGTCCTCCCTCCAAACAATCTTATGAGGCCAGACTTATGAGACCATAAACAAAACAATCTTAGGAGACACAGAATCTGAAGCAGATTCCAGGCTCTGAGCTGTCAGCACAGAGCCGGATGCGGGGCTTGAACTCACGGACCGCAAGATCGTGACCTGAGATGAAGTCGGACGCTAAACCGGCTGAGCCCCCCAGGCGCCCCAATCATTCCTGCCCTAGAAATCTGCACGGCTGGTGTCCCTTCCATCGCTCAGATCTGCGCTCAGTAGTCACCTTTGAAGGGACCTCTGTGACCTCCCGATGTGAAACTTTAAAAATTCTAAAGCGGAGCTTCATCCTGCTGAGCATTGGCCCCGAGTTGTGGGACACCGGGGAACACCTCCAGGAACGCACTTTGGAAAGGACACGTAGCCCCCGGGGCAGCTCGGCCTCCCTGATGTCTGTCCAGACTTTGGATCTGAACCTCGCGGAGTTGGGGACTAGTTATTCTTTCCCTAGTACGTCTTCTCCGCCCCTATATCTTTCCCTGTGACCATGGGACTCCTTATCTTTGTCTCCCTGGATTTCACTGCTAGAGGGAGATTTATCTGTAAAATTATAAGAAAGATATTTCACTGGCCTCCCAGAGTGGTCATTGGGCTAGGGATAGCATTTTCCAACTGCTTTGAAAGTTGAGATCTGGGTTCTGCTCAGCTCTTCATGTCTTGTTATTTTCGTGTTGTGAGTATCTGATGGTCATTGTCATACATACACAGCCTCTCCCTCCTGGGGAGGAGCCAGGCCTCTGCCCCTTTCCGGTAACCCTGGGGGTTTGTTGGTCAATTTCCAGACGTGTTTACCTTCCAGACCCAGATTCCTATTACAGCCAGAGTTGGCTGCTGGGCTCATCCTTACCCTCTACTGGGAACGTCTTTGTCTTGTGCACGTAGTCAGCCTTGTTGTTGCAAATAATATTTCTGCTATAATCACGGGACGCCCCGATTTCTTCATTCCACTCCACGTAGCCCCTGCCCACGAGCTCCACCTTCACTATGGGGTCCACCAGGGTGCTGTTCAGGATCAGAACCACCTGCCCGTCTACGCTGGAGCCGGCCAGGTAGACCGCATCCTCGGGCAGCACTAATTCGATCGACTTCACCACAGACATGGGGGGTTGGGGTGCTGGAGAAACCTCCTCCCCCCACCCCCATGACACTGAGAGTCCTCCTTTGCTGCAGTGAGGTCACCTGTCTGTGACATCATCCAGCCAGGGTTCTGGGAAGGGGTCTCCAGCGGCCAGAGGGGGAAACGAGGCTGTGGCAGGGGGTGGGACAGCTTGGGAAATGCCAGAGTCCTTGTGGCTTGTGAAATGATAACCCGACCACTTTTTCCTCAGAAATAACAAACGAATAAGCAAAAACAGCCACAGACCCTAACATTCCTGCCACACAGGACACACCCGTCATCAGGCCAGGAGGTTAGAGGCGCAGGTGGGAGGAGTCCTTGCAACATTCTGGGGAGGAGGCATCATGAGCTCTGCTTAGCGGTGGAGAGGAAGGAGGAACGGCCCCCAGGTATTTCCTGCTCCATCAGAGGGCCCCCGATGTGGTAGTTGCACTTCTCGGGGTTCATATGCTGTTCAGGCTCATATACTATCGTTGTCATGTTAATGGCTATTTATCGCAGTCCATGTTAGAAACAAGTGATGGATGCGGCCAGGGAGTGGGGTCTGGTGTGTCGTGACTGCAGATCCTTAGGGTGTCGTGTGCTTCAGGGGACAAGGACACCCGTCCCCTTACCAGTCTGCCATTTCCCTTTCCCCCTTGTGTCTCCCCCATCAAATGAGAAAGTCCCTCCAGCGTGGGAGAACTTTGTAAGCTTTGTGCCCACCAGTGTGCTCCTGCCTGGTTCAGACAAGAGAGATGGCAATACAAGTTTGTTGAGTGACTTAATGACCTTCAAGAATATACGATTTTGCAAAAAGGAGACTGAAGCCTTCTGCCCCCTCACGGTTTTCTCGATGCCTGATCTGTGCATAGGGCAACACCTAGGTGGGGGCGGGCCCCCGGAGGACAGGAGGTGCCAGGAAATGCCTATTCCGCGGACTCTGGCAGGCCTCATTCTCTGCCTGGTGTTTTGCCTTCTTTCACATGATGTCTTCTGAAGACAGCTCCGTCTCGTCTAAGTGGTTTGTAAGCTTCTCTTGGAGATGCCTGGCTGACAGCAAGGCGCTACGGTTCTAGGGGCGTCTGCCCCGTACCTTTCCCAGCAGACTCCCCACCTCGCTCTCCTATTGGGCTCATCATTCCAATCTCGCCTTCCCCGCTCACTTCTCCTCCTCTGACTTGGCCCTTCCACCGCTTTCACTTATCGGGACCCTTGTGATGATTTGGGGCCAGTCTGCATAATCTAGGGTCATCTCCCTCACCCAGAGATCTTGCATTTCATTTAATCTGCCAAGTTCCTTCTGCCATGCAAGCTACTGGATTCACAGGTTGTGGGGAGTGGGATATGGATGTCTGCGGTGGGGGGCATTATTCTGTCGCCTTCCCATGCTGCTCAAGAGAGGAAGACCAAAGTCCTCCTGGTGGTCTTTGAGGCCCTAGGTGACACCTCTTTGACCTCATCCCCTCTCTGCCCAGCCACGCTGGCCTCTTGGCTGCCCCCCCCACATTTCTAAGCCTTTTTCCACTTCTGAGCTTGGCCGTCCCTCCTGGACCCATCTGTCCTTGGTTTCTATCTCAGCTCTCGGCTCAAATGTCATCTGTTCAGAGAGGCCCACCTCTCCACCTCCACGGGAATGTCCCCTCTGTCCACCCCCACATGCCTCTCCAGCCACCTACCGCTCGCAATGATTATCTGCAACGGTTTGCTTTATTTATTTATTTGTTGCCAGTCTCTCTGGATAAGAATTTACCCTTCCGGAGACCACCAACAGGGGCAGGCCTTGCCCATTGTCGGACCCCCCAGCTCTGAACACCGTTTTGTAGGTGCCCAGCATGGGTCACTGTGTGCCCGCCAAGACTGGCCGGAGCAGAGCAGGCAAGGCGGAGGGGGCAGGGCAGTCCTGCCCGCCTGGACAGCCAGCGAAGGCGGGAAAACGAGGCGGGAAAACCCAGCAAACAAGCCCTGCGGGTGGGTAGGGTGGAGAGCTCTAGCAGACCCTGACGCCAGGAAATAGAGTTTGGGGCGATCGGGCTGGCCATCAGGGTGCAGGCGGTCTTGAGGGGGGCCCCCACATTCTACTGCAGTGTTTAAACATTGACTCCGGCCTTCCTTGCCCTGCTGTCAGTGTGTGCCCGTGCCCGGGGAGGCGGGCTGTGGGAAAGGAATTAAAAGGTCAGGGGGTCTTTACCCGGGGTCCCTCCCTAGGGCTCCCGAGGAACACGCATAGTTAGGGGGGCCCAGCTCCCGCCACTGGGCCGGGTTGCACCCTGGGCGCGCCCAGCAGAGCGCGGAGGGCTGGGCGGGGCTGTGGCCGGCTGGGCGGAGTGGGGCTGGATAGAGGAGGGGGCGCCCCCCACCCCCTTTCTCGCTTCCCGCCACTGCAGCGGCCAATCACCAGGCAGGCGCCCGCCCCTGGCGCGGCCTCCCGCAGCCCCGCAACTCCCAAACGCCGAGTTTTCGCGGGAAAAAAAATCAGAGCAGCTGGCAGCGCGGCGGGCAGTGGTGGCCGTCCAGGCGCTCCAGGTTAAAGGCGGGTCGGCGCGGGGTCCGGGCCACACACGCGTCTCCATCGCCATCCCCAGCTGGGCCAGGCGCACAAGCAGGAGAGTGGATTGGGGCGGCCGGAGAGGTGAGTCTCCGGGCGGATCGGGGTGCCATCCCGGGCCGGGGAGGCGGGGGAAGGGCCGGGTGCACCGGACGCGGAGACTTTGGAAAACTTTCCCGAGTGGCTCGGGGACGCGGGGCCAGCACGGGAGCACGCGTGCCCCGCGGCGTGGCTGTTCTGCATGCCGTCTCGAGCTCTGCCCCCGCCCCGCCGGCCCTCGGGAGTCGTCCCTAGCAGTCCGAGCGCCGGCCGGGGCGAGGGGAACATCCCCAGAGCCCCGGGGGGATCGCGCCCGCTGGGTGGGGGAGGGCCTGGTGAGCCGCCTGGGAGGATGTCAGGCTCCGCGCCTGCGCGCGGGGCGCCCCGCGATTCAATTGTCGCGCCGGAGCCAGATTTCGCGCGCCCTTAGTTCCCCGGGCGCGCCTGGGCCAATGGGGAGCGAGCGGGGCGGGGCAGCCGGGCGCGGCGGAGCCAATGAATGAGCCGGCTCAAGTGAAGGGGGGCGGGACTTGGCGCGCGGGGCCCCTTGGCCGGTCCCGGCGGTGGGGGTGGGCGTGGGCTAGTTGGCGTGGCTCGAGCGGACGGGCGGGAGAATAAGAGGGGCTCCGGAGTCCGTGGGTTGGGGTGCCGGGGACGTGAGACTGCCAGCGAGGCTGCGGTGGGGCCGAGGTGAGTCGCGCGGCGCGCGCGGGGGCGGCCGGGACGGGGCGGCCGGTTGCCATGGCCACCGCGGGGCCGGCCGCGGCGCGCGCACGCACGCGGGGGGCGGCGTGGGGGCGCGGGCGCCAGGGGTCGGGGGCTCGGGGGTCTGGGCGTGGGGGTCCCTCTCCTTGGGTCACACTTGGTTGAGTTACTGGGACTTCTGAAGTTCCAACCCGCGCCGGACTTTCGGGTTTTCCCTTTGCATCAGTATGAATTCAGGGAATGAATGAATGAATGAATGAATGATTGAATGAAGAAAGAAAGAAGTGAACGAACCTGGCTTCTCACCGTTTGGCCGTGTCCTCCTTCCTGCCCTGGACATTGTCTTCCCTCTGTGAAAGGCGGAGTGGGTCGGAGTGAGCGGTCTGAGAGACGCCGATTGCCTTCCCCTAATTCACTCTCCCACCTCGCCCCTCCGCCCTTGCTGGTCGTTAGTGCGTTAATTCTTCCACTTACTCTGTCGGCCCCGGTCAGCTGTGGCTGGTCCCGGGGCTCGAGCGCCGGGAGGGCGTTCGAGGAGTTTCCTAGTGTCCTGAGGGTGGACAAAAGCCCAAGGTGACCCGAGAACGGCCCAGGCTGGTGGTGGCGGCCGCTGCAGAACTGACCTAGGGTTCCCGCTCTCTCCCGCTCAGCACCAGCAGACACCATGTGGATCCAGGTCCGCACCATGGACGGCCAGGTGGCCCACTCCGTGGACTTGCTGTCCAGGCTGACCAAGGTGGAGGAGCTGAGGAGGAAGATCCAGAAGCTGTTCCACGTGGAGCCGGGCCTGCAGAGGCTTTTCTACAGGGGCAAGCAGGTAAACCCGCCCCGCCAGCTGCCGCCCGCCCTGCACCTTTGTTCTTGGCTGGTCCAGGCCTCTACACACTCTCTCCCCGCCCCTCGTCCGGTCCCGCTTCACGTCTCCGCAGAAACCTCAAATGCCTGAGTCAGGAACAAAGGCCGCACTCGGCAGATCGAGGCACCGGGCAGGAAGCTGGCACTCCAGTCCGCAGCATTTGGGCTTTTTAACTCCAAGTCCTCTCTTGGTTTTTCTTTTTTTTTTTGGAAGCTCCTCTCCCAGTAATTCCTAGAGAAAGAAGTTGGAGGTGGCTAGTGGATGAATTTCGAGGGAAGTGCCTCGTTTCGTTGCTCGGACACTGGGACGGAAGGGAGCAGGGTTTTCTTTGTAACCCACGCCGCTGGCCCCACGGCCTGCACCGATGTAGAGTTTGATCCCGCAGAGTCTGTTTTTTGGAAATTTGGGGCCGCTGGTGCAGAGTCCCGAGATGGCGCTTGCTCGCCAGGAATTTCCACGCCTCTGGGCCTGCCCTGCGGTGTGAGGTTGTGCTTTCCTCGGGCCTGCGGGCCGCGCTTTTCTGTCCCCCTTCTTGTTCTCTCCCCGGGCCTCTGGTGGCGTTTAAAATGGCCACCCTGGTTCTCCCAGCTGCCCGCATTCGGGACGCTTTCTCCAGGGGCAGCAGGCGGGGTTTCCGTTCTTGTCGTTTTCTTCTGGGAGGTGGCGCAGCCTGTGAGCGGGGTTTCCCTGTGCGTGGGATGACCTAGCACGACACCGTGTCCGTCCCGTCTGCGGGGGCCATCCTAGAGTTGGGTGCGCCGGAGGGACATCGGTGTAGTGATTGCACTGGATTAAAAAGTCTTCAGTTGGGCTGCGCGTGCCTGACTTTGTTGCTGCATTTGAACCGGGTTCTGCCGCCATCTGGCGTCTGACTGAGAAATGGGCAGCGTGGCCTGGCCCAGTTTCTGGGGGCTGGGAGGATCCAGGGTGCTCCACGCCAAGTGAGACCTGATGATTAATTTCTTGGGCTTGTGGTGCCCTTGGGAGACCTTTCACCTCCTTCCTGTGACCGATAGGCTGACTTGAATGTCTGAGGAATTGGAATTAGCCCTCCCTGCCCGGGGAGGGGAAGCTGGCCCCGCCAACTCGGGGATGTGACTGTTCAATCGCCTTGCGCCTTTGAGAAAAGGCAGGGCTGTGAGTAAGCTGGGCCGAGGCGCTGGCTTCCGCCTCCTCCAGTGGCTCATGTCAGTGGCATCCAGGCCGACCTCGATGAGCCACACAGGCTCTTTGTTGAGCAGAGTTTCTGAGACCCTCGCAAACACGTCCCGGGTGTAGTTGGGGGGAGGGGAGAGGCTGGATCCAGTCCTTTCAAGTGTGAACGGCTGTGAGCTGCCGCAGGTGCCGCCCGTTTCAGCAGTTCCGTTTCAGGCCTGCAGAGAAGTCACAAGAGCCACCAACACCTAAGCACCCACCCCTAGGCCTTCCCCCCGACGCTTTGTCTCCGCATTCGGGCTACTGCAGCTTTCTCTGCCTTCCGCCCCCCGGGGCGACCGCATTTCAGGGTAAGTTACAGACGCTAGTTCGCGCTGCCACTGAACACTTGCACGCCTGTTACCTGGGGCTCAGCGCCGGTTTGTGCGTGGTTGGTGTTTCTATTCTTTTTCTTACATAGCATTTGTTTATAGTGAGATAGGCACACTTAAAGCAGACCCTTTGTAGTTTTGACAAACGTCTACACCCACGGAATCAAACCCCCATCTCCCTCCGTTCGTAACGTGAGCTCTGATCCGCCCGGGAGCCCTCCCAGCTCCGGTGTAAGGTGTAGAGTGTGCTGCTAACAGGAGCACCTGCGGGAGGTAGAGGCGATGCTGTACCTTTTAGCCTTCAGGACGTCAGCGATGAGAGACGGGCCCCACTCAGCAGCTCTGTGAGGGAACGTGTCGTCACTTCTGGCTTCCGGATAAGGAAGCCGGGCCTGGAGCGTGATGCAACTTCCCCGAGGATGCCGGGCGAGGCCCTGGCCTGGCTGCTGGGAGGTGTGGACAGCGGCAGGAGGGGTTGGGGGAGGAGGACGGGGGACAAAGGCCTGTAATAGCACCTCTGTGAGTCAAGTCTGCAAACAGACCAGGCTAACAGGCGATAGAACGCTGCGCAGTTTCCAGTGGGGGCAAGAGAGCTGTTGTTACAGAATGTTCTAGAGTCTTCGGTTGAAAGCCTTCCTTTTTTTTTTTTTTTTTTAAAACCCCTCCCTTTTAAAGAAACACATAGCAGTCCAAGGTCTGGTCCGCAGTGAGGTTGATCGAGACGATAAAGCAGAACCTAGCTGAGTCTTTCTCCAGGATATGGGAGGGTTTCGTGGCCCGGTTGTTTAGGCTGAATAGGTTGGCGGTTATGTCGCTCGATTGGCGGAAATGCAAGAAGGCGGAATGGGGGCAGGGACGCGGGGGGGGGGGGGGGGGGGGGGGG
>PJEM01017154.1:0-23086 GCA_004023845.1 Helogale parvula | reverse complement strand
GATCCCTCATAACAAGTACCACAGACTGCGTGACATATAAACAACAAGCAATTTATCTCCCATGGCTCTGGAGGCTGAGAAGTCCAAGAACAAGGCACGGGCTTGGCTGGTGAGGATCCACCACCTGGTTCACAGATGACGGTCTTCCAGAAAGGGAACCACCTAGCTCTCTGGCCTCTTCCTCCAAAGGCATCAATCCTGTTCATGGGGACTCCACTCTCATGACCTAGTCACCTTCCAAAGACCCTACTTCCAAATACCACCATATTAGGATTAGGGTTTCAACATGTGAATTCAGGGCGGGGGGACACAAGCATTCAATCCACTGCAGGTGGTGTCTGTCTACCTGTGCTCTGACTGTGTCCTGCCATCTCTCTCTCTGTGTCTAGACAGGGTCATGAGCCCAAGGCTCTTGGGTACCTGCCCCGGCGAATGAGGCTGGGGACACAGATCTGAGTGGACCTGGAAGTCGGCCTCTGCCCCCCATGGCGGACCAGGCCACAGGACTCTGGGGTAGCGGGAGTGTCTGCCTCTTCTGCAAAGTGCCAGGCAGCCATCGGCCAACATCCACATCATCCTGTTTGTCTTTTGCAGGTGATAGAAAAAAGGCAGTGCTGAGATGGATTCTGACCCATCGCGTTCTTCGGCTACAGGTGAGAACTGCCCCCAACTCAGGAGAATGGGCTGCCCTCAAGGATAGAGCCCGTCAGAAGTTTCTCATGCTGACTCCTCCCTCTTGGGATGGTTTCTCCCCAACCCCATCCAGGTGAGGCCAGAAGATCCTAGAATTCCCACGCTTGACGGAGCCTTCAAAACGGTTTCAGCAAGAGACAGAAGCAGGACCAGGGCTCCCGACTCTCAGTCCTGTGTTCTTTCCATGAGTGAATTAGTCTGGGCTCTCCAGAGAAAACAGGTGACACAACGGGTCACTTCCACTTTGGAATCAGAAGCCTATGAATGCAGCTTCGATGCGACACATGAGTGAGGGTCTTGTTCAGCATCAACAGATGCCTGTTATGTTTGCCTAGACATTCAGAAGGAACACGGAGTAGGCATGTCCTCTTTTCCCACTCCCACTCACTGTGTCTCTGGGAAACCCGTCTGCACCCAACCCATGAGGGGGGCTTGTGGGTTCATCAGTCATGGTGCCCTGCCCCACCTGCCATGGGAACCAGATAGACTGAGCTGTCTTTTCTAGCTGTGGTGGGCAGACTAATGGCCTCCCAATGTTGCCACATCCTAATCCCCAGAACCTGTAAATACATTACCTCACATGGTAATGAGGAATTAAGGTTGCAGATGGCATTAGGGGTGCCAGTTAGCTGACCTTCAGATAGAGACCATAACCTGGATTATCGAGATGGGCTCAAAGTGATCACGAGTGTTCTTAGCAATGGCAAAGGGAGGCAGTTAGAGAAAGAGATGTCAGGATGGAAGCAGGTCAGAGAGAGGCTTCGTTGCTGGCTTTGAAGATGGAAGGGGGCCCGGGCCAAGGACTGTGTGCTGCCTCTAGAAGCTAGAAAAAGCCAGAAAGCAGATCCCCTGCTAGTGCCTCCAGAAGGAATATAGGCCTGCCCACACCTTGACCGCAGCCCAGTGAAATCTATGTCTGACTTTTAAACTTCAGAATCCTAAGATAATAAATTTTGGGGGGCGCCTGGGTGGCATAGTTAGTTAATCATCTGACTCTTGTCTCGGCTCAGGTCGTGATCTCACACTTTGTGGGTTTGAACCCTCCATTGGGCTCTGTGCTGATGGTGTGGAGCCTGCTTGGGATTCTGTCCGTCCTTCTCTCTGCCCCTCCCCTGTTGGTGCACTCTCACTCTCTCAAAATAAATAACTTAAAAAAATAATAATAAATGTGTGTTGTTTTAAGCCACCATATTTGTGATAATTTGTTACAGCAGCAATGGGAAACAAATACACTACCCCACCTTCCAGGAACAGTGATTGGCCCAGGAATGAACTTGAGATCCAAGAAGGACCCACTGAGAACCTTTCCTGACCAGTATCTAGCCCCTGGAGACATTATTCCCTCCCCTGTTGAGGCTGTCGGTGGGTTGCCCCACTATATAATTAAGCCAATATTCAAAGGGAGGACTAAGTTGATAGAGAGAGAGATGGTACTCTAGATCCAACCTTGCCTGAAAGACCCGGACAAGACCAACTGAATTGTCTTTTGGGCTTAAGCTAAACTAAATAGAGCATTTGTCACTTGCATTGAGAGAGTTCTGGCAAATGTGGAATGCTGGCAGTAACCGGTCCTATGATTCTTAGCTTTTAGGCTGGGGCGGGGTGGGCCATAGACTCCACTAAAATTCTAAGAGAAAATATGAATAGACATGACATTTCTTGAGAATTAAACTGCTTGGTTCCAGATCTGGGCTCCTGGGCTCCAGCAGCACCCAGACTCCTGACCCACAGAAACTGGGAGAAGACACGGGTGTTGCTTGAAGCCACTAAGTTATGGTAACTTTTTATGTGCAGTAGACAACTAACGCACCAGCTTTCCCATCCTAAAAGTTTCTGAGAGTGAACTGTGAGTCCAGGAGGCTGGGAGGTGCCTCAGGCTGTGATGGCCCCCTTCCCGTGCAGAAGGCAGGAGATGCCGGCTTGAGGTGGCTGGTGGATTTGCCTTTCACCGTACTCTTAGGCAAGACACTGCTTTCAAACTCCCAAACCCAAGGCCACAGCCTCTGTGCCACGCCGCAAGCTGTGCTCTGCTTCCCGAGACTTCCACCTGTCAGGTATCTCAAATAATTCTAAAATTAGAGAGAACAGCACAGCTGTGGTTCTGTTTTCTCAGCACCCATTCACCCTTCCCATGGTAATAGCGACCCCAGTTTTTCGTTGGAAGAACACGTTCTTCTGATTCTCAACCTACTGGCTTGGGAGCGGGTAACCTCTACCACCCCCCAACCCACTGCTCATTTCCAGATGTGAGCACAAGATACACTAGTCTGACCCATCATGACTGAGATGGGAAAACGATGGCAGAGCAGGATTTGGTGGGAGGCAGGAGGGTGGATATCGGGAGCTCTGTTTGGACAGGCCAGCGCTGGAGAAGCCTGCTCGACATCGCAGTGGAGATACCGCAAAGCAGGAGGATGTTCCAGAGCAGAGTCCAAGGCAGAGAGGCCCAGGCTGGGGATATAAATTGGCAAGGCAGCAGCAGCATATTATGGTTAGGATCAGAACTACAAGCTGGATGAGATCACCTAGGAAGAAAGGATGGGCAGAGAAGAGAAGAGGGCCCAAAGCCCCAGGCCTGCAGGACTTCAGCCATTAGAGAGCTAAGGAATGAGGGACACTCAGCAAAGGAGAGTGGCCACCCAGCAGTGGGAGGAGTGTCAGGGGAGGACGCTGTCCCCAAAGCCAAAGAGGAAAGCATATCAAGGAGAATGTGACCAGCTGTGTCCAGTACTCCTGATCGGGCACATCAGATCAGGGTTCACTGGAGAGCCTCAAGGCCACCCCTGGAAACCTGAAGTGCACCTTCAGTGGGGCAGAGGGACAAAATCCCGACAAGAGTAGGTTTAAAATGAATCGGATGACGGGGTGCCTGGGTGGCTCAGTCGGTTAAGCATCCGGCTTCGTCTCTGGTCATGATCTTGTGGTTCGTGGGTTCGAGCCCTGCGTCGGGCTCTGTGCTGACAGCTCAGAGCCTGGAACCTCTTTCAGATTCTGTGTCCCCTTCTCTCTCTGACCCTCCCCTGCTCGCGCTGTCTCTCTCTGTCTCTCAAAAATAAATAAAAAACATTTTTAAAAAATTTTAAATAAATCGGATGAGACAAAATGGAAGAAGCAAGTAAGGACAATTATTCAAGGAATTCCTTGAACCTATCAAGTATCAGTTTTTCCTTAAGTTACTGTGATCTGCTTTCTGTCACTCATAACCAAACATGTCCAGACTAATGGAGGAGGTAGACAGGAGGCAAAGGCCAAAGGAAGGTACTGAATACACACTATATGCCAGGAACTTGATACACATTGTCACATTTCATTTTAACTATATATAATAACCCTCTAAAGCAGGTGTACCTTATCCCCATTTGAATGATAAAAAAACTGAGGCCCAGAGAAATGAATGATTTTTGCATTCAAAGTGGCATTCAAACCCACATGGGACTCCAGATCCCATAGCACGGCCAGAGCAGGGACAAATACTATGAAAGGAACCAGAGAGTCACCGAGGCCCCACTTCTGCATTCAGAAACACATGAGTGGTTCTCAACCTTCAGAACCATCTGGAGGGCTTGTTAAAACCAGGTTGCTGGCCTCAGATCAGCACTGGGTAGGGGAGAGGAGAGAGTCTGCACTTCTGATGAGTTCCACGTGCTATTGACACTGCTGGTCCGGGGCCACACTTTGAGAACCACGGATTTATACCGTCACACTCCCTTGCTCAGGCACAGGGGGCCGGCGGAGCTGCACTGAGAACACAGATCCCTCTGTCCACCTTATTTCCAAGCTATGAGAGGGAATGTCACGGCGCCAGACTGGACTCCTTCAGTCTCTTCCTTCGAGAGCTGACCCCTGGCACTGAGAGGTCATATAGCAGGCACTTAGTTTAAAATGTGCTGAGTTAGGCACCCTCCTACACTGTTGGTGGGAATGTAAACTGGTGCCACCACTCTGGAAAACAGTGTGGAGGCTCCTCAAAAAACTATCGATAGAACTCCCCTATGACCCAGCAATAGCACTGCTAGGGATCTACCCAGGGGATACACAAGTGCTGATGCATAGGGGCACATGGACCCCAATGTTCACAGCGGCACTTTCTACAATAGCCTCTTTCCGAGCCTCAATGCCCATTACCTGATGAGTGGATCAAGAAGATGTGGTATATATACACAATGGAGTACTACATGGCAATGAGAAAGAATGACATATGGCCATTTGTAGGAAAGTGGATGGACCTTGAGGGTGTCATGCTGAGTGAAATAAGTCAGGCAGAGAAGGATAGATACCATATGTTTGCACTCATAGGTCTACCAGGAGAGACCTGGCAGGGGACCCTGGGGAGAGGAAGGGGGAAAGCGAGCGGGGGAGAGTGAGGGACACAGATCAAGGGAGACTACTGAATACTGAAGACAAACCATGGACTTAAAGGGGAGGGGAACGAGGGAAGGGGTGATGGTCATGGTGGGGGGCACTTGTGGGGAGAAGCACTGGGTGTTATATGGAAACCAATTTGACAATAAACTATTATTTAAAAATTAAAAATAAATAAATAAATAAATAAAATGTCCTGTGTTAAAGGGGCACCCGGGTGGCTCAGTCGGTTGAGTGTCCGACTCTTAGTTGTGGCTTAGAGCATGATCCCAGGGTCGTGGGATTGAGCCCCGTGTTGGCTCAGTGCAGAGTGTGGACCCTCTTTGAAATTCCCTCTCTCCCTCCCCCTCTGCCACTCTCCCCCACTTACGTACTCTCTCTATAGATATAAAATAAAAACTAAAAATAAATATTTTAAAAATGTCTTGTGCTGAAGAAAAAAAGTCTTGTATTTTAAAAGACTCTCCATATTTATCATCATATAGCCTAAAATCACTCATAATCATAATTATCAACATCAGACAGAGAATTCTCTGAATTCTGCTATTTCAGAAACATAGTTTCTTTGGGAAGTTTGATCAGTGTAATTGAGGGGGAGTAGTTCTCCCGAGTGGCTTCAGGTCAGGTTGCTACAGAAGCACTACCCAGAATTCAGTCATTTCCGCTGGTGGGCAATGTCTGTGGGATGACATGGAAAAGAACCCATCAGAGCCTTGTGCAAATCTTGCACAGGCCCCTTGGCCTGAACAACCCACATCCCCAACACTTTCTAAAGTTTTTTTTTAATGTTTATTTTTGAGAGACAGAAAGAGAGAGAGAGAGAGCACAAGCAGGGGAGGGGCAGAGAGAGAGGGAGACGCAGAATCCAAGGCAGGTTAGAGGCTCTGACGCTTCAGCACAGAGGCCGACGTGGGGCTCGAACCCACGAATTGTGAGTTAAGGACCTGAGCTGAAGTCGGCCACTTAACTGACTGAGCCACCCAGGCGCGCTCTCGCCCCCAACACTTTTTACCCAGACTGTGGTTCCCAGCCCTAGAACTGTTTGTGAGCGCTTCTTTGGCCCTGCCTTTCCTCACCCAGTCACAGAGTAGGGGGACTCCTCAGACAGAGGAGAAGGCAGGACTGAACAGAGCACTGATTGACCTTCAAGTTGGACACATTTGAATTCTCTTCCAAACTCAGCCAGGTAGTGGCTGTGTTCCCCCAAACAACAACTTGACTGTCCTGAGCCTGTTTCTTCTTCTACGAAACAGAGACAAAAAGACATATTTTAAAAAATTTTTTTAATGTTTTGGTTTTTTTGAGACAGAGAGATTCAGAGCATGAGCGGGGAGGAGCAGAGAGAGAGGGAGACACAGAATCGGAAGCAGGCTTCAGGCTCTGAGCTATCAGCACAGAGCCCAACGTAAGGCCCGAACCCATGAACATGAGATCATAACCTGAGCCGAAGTTGGAGGCTTAACCGACTGAGCCACCCAGGCACCCCCAAAAAGACATATTGAATAGGCTGCTGGAGTGGATCATCAAAACTATTTGTCGAATGCCCAGAATAAAAAATGTTATTAGCAGAGTTGTTTGATCATTTGTGTAACAAGTATTCACTGAGCACGGACTACGACATTGCAGACTCTGCGCTAGGAGCTGGGAATACAGCAGTGAAGAAAGGAAACCAAACTTTCTGGGGCGCCTGGGGGGCTCAGTCAGTTAAGCTTCAGACTTCGGCTCAGGTCATGTTCTCACAGCTCGTGGGTTTGAGGCTCGCATCAGGCTCTGTGCTGACAGCTCAGAACCTGGAGCTTCTTCGGATTCTGTCTCCCTCTCTCTGCCCCTCCCCCGCTCTCACCCTGCGTGTGTGTGTGTGTGTGTGTGTGTGTGTGTGTGTGTGTCTCAAAAATAAATAAACATTAAAAAAAAAAAAAGCAAAACTTCTGCGCTCCTTGAGCTGGGAAGTCTGGTGGGAACAGTCCAACAATTCGCGTTATCACATGACATTAAAAGGAGCTAAGGGTTTTGGAGGAGACATGGGAGCCGTCTTGGCAGGACGTCTACAAGTGTACATCGGATGGTCAGAAAAGTCCTCGTGGAGAAGATGTTCCTTGAGCAAAGAACTGAAGGAGATAAGGGGTGAGCCACGTACCTGGGGCCAGAGCACTTGGGGCAGAGAAAACAGGCACAGAGGCTCTGTCTGAGGCATGGGTTTGAAGATCAGCAAAGAGGCCACTGGGCCAGGGCAGAGGATGCAAGGGGAGGAGGGCTACCAATGAGGCCAGGGCGTAATTACGTGGCTTTTTATTAATGGGAGCTATAAGCCAAAGGTAAGTCACAGCTGCTCTAAGTCAGTTCGCCAAGCGACAGCTACTAAAAGTCACGTGTTAAATAACTGAGATGCTTTATACATGACACAACAGCCCTTGGTAAGCACATTTGTGTGACGGGGTCGTTCCAGTTTCAATCAAGAGTGATCTTCACGAATACCAACAAAACCCAGATTCCCCAAGGATAGAGCTGGGAAATGAGTCTCGGTGAGTCTCCCTCCGTGTGTAGGGGTAGCTGGACCTCAGCTCTTCCGTCCAGATACCTGCTTTCCTCTGGGGATCCGTCACTGCCTCCAGCGCTCCGGCCACTAGGGGGCGCAGCTCCCCACTTAACGCCCTCCCTAGCCTTGACGAGGAAACTTAGCACAGCGGGGTCAAGACTGAATCACATAATCAGGGTTTGCAAATACGAAAGGAGAGCAAAGGGGAACTAAGCCCCGGGACTTGTGGAAATATGATCACCTGGCCTCTAAGCCAGCCCTGGATTCCACCTCCCAACCAGCCTCTCCTTGCAGCATTTATTTAACACGTCCCCACTGGGTGACTACCACGTGCCGAGCACTGGGCTAGACAGTGGGGACATAAAGAAAATAGGCACAGACCTTACACTCAACTAAGAAATCAATACATAATCCCAACGTGGAACAGGTCAGTGAAGGAAATGAAGAGGGCGTGGCGATAGAGAATATTGAAACTGAGTTTTGGTGGCCGAGGAAGACCTCTTGGAAGGGGTGCCCTGCAATCTAAGACTTGAAGAGGAGCAGCCAGCCTTGCACAGGTGGAATGAGGTGGTACAGGCATGGGGAGAACCCATGTGAAGGTCCTGAGGGCACCAGGACCTTGAGATGTTAGAGAACCAGGAAGTAGGCCTGAGGGGCTGCTCAGCGGGCCTCGGGGTGGGGGGTGGGGTTGCCGTGTCTAGATGACACAGAGATGAACCTTTGTCCCAGGCTTGTAGTGGACGCTCCTGAAGGTCTTGAAGCAGGGCATTTCCTGTACGACCACAAGGTCTTCCATGCCACACACTCTTTCAGTGTGACTTGGTCACATCCTCAGTGAGATGTGGGGTCTGTGTCCCCCCACCCCTGAGTCAGGGCAGTGGCTGGAACTGCCTTCCTCAGTGGAGGGGGTACCATGGGACTCTGGAAGACAGGTCGTCCAAAAGATACAGCTTCTGCCCAGCTCATTCCTTTTGGGGACACTTGCTATGAGGAAGGGCCAAGCAAGCCCAGGTAGAAGCTTACATGGAGGGAGTGACGTGGAGAGAAACTGAGGCTCCCAGACCACAGCTGACAGCAACCACCAGACAGAGGAGCCGAGAAGCCTTCAGATGACGCCAGCCACCAGCCTTGCAGAGCGGCCCCAGGCAAGGCCCCGAACACCGGTGGACAGACAGGCCACCCCCGCTATGCCATGTTTGAATTCCTCCCTTCCCCACCCCCGACAGAACCCATAAATGCAGGCCTTTTTGTCTGACACCACCATGCTGTGGAGGATGCGCTATGCGGTGCTGGGGAACTCGAACAATGACAGTGGCTCTGTGGGGAAGGGACTGCCGGACCCAGACACACAGTGGAAGCACTTCCTCAGACATTTCCATTCCCTGAAGTCTAGATCCAAAGAACAAGATGCCTCCTTCTCCCTGACCTGAGATAAAACCTCTGGCCCCCTTTACCTGTCTGAGGAACCCCGCACACACAGGCGGCTCACCTGGGAAAGACCGTTTTCCTGCAGCCAAGGGCCCCATGGGTGGGACGGGCAGGGGCTCCCAGTTAAGGACCATATAGAACAAACAGAACATGGTACAGTCACCCATATGGCCCTGCATGGTGGGCACACCAAGGAGTCGTTTTCCTGCTTCCACTCTTTTTTTTTTTTTAATGTTTATTTATTTTTGAGAGAGAGAGAGCAGGGGAAGGGCAGAGAGAGAGGAGGATAGAGGATCTAAAGCGGACTCTGTGCTGACATCATAGAGCCCCACGCGGGGCTCAAACTCACGAACTATAAGATCATAATCTGAGCTGAAGTCAGATGCTCAATCGACTGAGCCACTGGGCGCCACTCTCGGCTTCTACTCTTGAGTCCATTCAGCTCATTCGTCCAAGAACACGTCCACCTTAATTTTATATTTGTAACAAGCATGTGTCAAAACTAATTCCTTTTTCCGTGATACGTAGCATTTCATCCCTTCAGTGTTTCTGCTTCCTTTTAAATGTGGTTTGCTATTTTGCCTGTCTTAGCATTTTAAAGACTTTTTTTTTAAGAAGCCATTTCATCCAAACACATCTATCTTAATTGGCTGAAAATCCTTGAAATGCTGAAATGTAACTAAATGAGAAAAATGCATCCAGAGGAAAGGCTGCTGCCGGCCTTCGAGGTTCAGTGCCCAGGGATCAATGCCTCATCTTCTGATGCAAGCCTCAAAATCCAGAATGTGAAATTCATTCTTTGGGGCAATGAAATGAATGAATCATTTTTTTCTTATATTACTAGAAAAGAAATACATGTTGACTGTAGAAATTTTAGGAAATATATGGCTAAAAGGAGAAGGAGGAGCAGAATGGAAAGAAAGGGAAGAAGGAAATTAGAAATAACCGCTATCGTTAACCACAAAGTCACAATTTCTCATTAGTACCTCCTGGTAACCAATTTAGTCTCTCTTTTTTTTTTTTAATATGTATTCATTTTTAGAGAGAGCATGTGAGCAGGGGAGGGGCAGAGAGAGGGGACAGAGAGTCTGAAGCAGGCTCTGCACTGACACCAGCAAGCCCATTGCGGGGCTCGAACTCAAGAACCACAAGATCATGACCTGAGCCAAAGTTGGACACTTAACCCACTGAGCCACCCAGGCGCCCCTATTAGGTCTTACTATGCTCATTTAGTGCCACACCAATCTCTCCCTCATTTTTGTTCATTCATTCACGGCAGGAACTTTACTAAGCACCTACTATGAAGGGGGCCTGTCATAGGCAATGAAGTTGCAATGATGACCAGGCGACGGTGACACGGCCAGGTATCTGCTATGGTGGGAGTATAAAAGGCACCAGAGGGACGCCCGGGAAGGCCCCCAGCTCTGCCAGGTTGGGGCTCCAGGGAGAGATGTCCAACGAGGTAGGAATCAGCCAGGCAGCAGGAACAAGGTTTTGCGGGCCAGATGGGAAGAGACGTGCAGAGAGTGAGTGGCCCACACCTTGTAGAACCGGGAGAGGTCCGTACGCTGGATTGCAAGGAGGGGCATGAAGCCAGGCTAACCCACAAAGGGGAGATCACGAAGGTCCTTTATGCAAGGAGAAGGCAGAACCTCTAGGGCCTGTGGGACACTCAGGTTTGAGGAGGGATGACAGTGAAGGCAGGGGGACCAGTTAGGAGGCTCTTCTCTAGGAGCCCTGGCTGGAGATGCTGGAGGATGGTGGGGAGGAAGTGGAGGGCACATACTAGAGAGACATTTAGGAGGGCAGAATCATCAGGATTTGGTGGGTGACCAGCGATGGGGGTGAAGGGAAGACAGAGGTCAAAAGTGACTTGTGGGCTTCCACAATTAACAAGTAGCTATATTCGCAGTATTGTCACCAAGAGAAGACCCAACGCGTGGGACGTGGGCAGTGTCTGACCCATGGAGCTCCACGTTTCTACGGGGCGTCTGGCTGGAACTGAACAGCAGGGAGGTGAGTGAAGTTTCTGTCACTTGCGGCTGGGTTCCAGGTTCCCTGAATACCATCTGTCTCGGTCAGACTTCTCACATTGGTGGAACACCTGTGTGGCTCAGTGAGTTGAGCGTCCAACTTTGGCTCAGGTCATGATCTCATGGTTTGTGAGTTTGAAGCCCACACTGGGCTCTCTGCCGTTAGCACAGAGCCTGCTTCCCATCCTCTGTCCCCCTCTCTCTACCCCTCCTTGCTTGTGTGCTTGCTCTCTGTCTCTCAAAGATAAACATATTTTAAAAATTCATTACATTGGTAATTAGCAGTTTCTCTACTTGAATACTGGGTTTTAGACTCTGCTTTTTACCTAGTTCTGAAGCAAATGGTTACCAAAAATAAAGGCTAAAACGACTTGTTTTGTCTATAGAGTATCAACAACATTCAAATCAAACATACAAACAAGTAGAAAGCAAGTAGTGAATTCACAGAAGTGTGTGGTCATGTAGAGTCTCCACCCACAGCATCTGTGGACCCAAGGACATGCTCTGGTCCTTACCCAAGGGACCCACGTCACCAGCTCTGCATTCTGTTGGGACTCAAGATCACACTGCGGAGTTAGTATCACTCAGGTTAGGCTGAGAACACGGATCCCTGAGGATGACCCTCTATCTCACAGCTGGCTGAAGACCCGTCTCCTGGAGTGGCTACAAGGCATCTGACAAGGACGAAAGGAAGACTGAGGACGTGAAAAGAAACCACTTGGAAGATCTGACAGTGTTTTAACTCAAATAACGGCACCTTACGTCCACTCCTTTCACTCATCCCTCCCACTGCCCCCCACAACTGGGAGAGACCCCCCCATCGGGCTGAGCCCCCTTTCTAGCCTTGACTGTCAGTGTGAACCATACGTAGCCGTCTGAGTTAGCTCCTCATGGAGAATCTGGACATTTCTGAGCCATCACAGCACAGGCCTGGGGTCACGTTTCATCCAGATCTCGGGGGTCTCAGATGCTACAGCCCAAAGCCTTTTAAAGGGCTCCTTCCACCCCATCTCAAGGTCTGGCTTCTTGACTCCTCTCCCACTGCACCCACAGGGAACACCGGCAGTTTCCTGAATGCATGTACGTGATGCATGCCTTTGTAGCTTCGGGAAATGAGCCAAAAAGTTTTCACGTTATTCGTTTGTCCATTCATCCATCCATCCATGTGATAAAACGTTTACCAGGCACTATGTTCTGAGGATCAAGAGCAACAAAAACAGACCTGCGTCCTGCCCTCATGGAGGTTATAGTTTACTGGTGGGAACAGGCATTAATCCTGGGGCTCAGAAAAGCTCTTCCTACTCAGCAAGGCCGCCTGCCAAAGGGGAACAGCAGGGTGTCTCATGCATCTTTAGCCAGGACGAGAGATCTGGAAAAAACCCAGATTCTTTGTCACATGCCCCCCTTCCCATAGGGTACAAAAAACCTCATGCTAATCAGGTCCCTTAAGCTTTCTATCTCTCTGTATCTCCAAGGAAGCTACCCAAGCTTGCATTCCTAATAACAGCCTAGCTAAGGAACTGGAGACAATCCATCAGCTGTTTGAAGAAGGTGCCAAAAGGGCACCTGGGTGGCTCAGTCGACTGAGCACTTGACTTCGGCTCAGGTCATGATCTCACAGTTTGTGGGTTCAAGCCCTGCATCAGGCTCTGTGCTGACAGCTTGGAATGTGGAGCCTGCTTTGGATTCTGCATGTCCCTCTCTCTCTGCTTCTCTCCCCTCTCAAAAATAACATAAAAAAATTTTTTTAAATAAAATAAAAGAAGTTGCCAAGAAAAGGGAAGCCTGCGTGGCTCAGTCGGTTAAATGTCCAACTTCAGCTCAGGTCATGATCTCACGGCTCATGAGTTCAAGCCCTGCATTGGGCTCTGTGCTGACAGCGCGGAGTCCGCTTCAGATCCTCCGTCCCCTTCTCTCTCTGTCCGTTCCCTGCTCATGCTCTCTCTCTCTCTCTCTCAAAAATGAATTAAGCATTAAAAAAAAAAGTTGCCAAGGAAAATGTTTGATTACTGGAGCGTTCAACTGATATAAAAAACTAACCACTTCCTCGAATTTAAAGCCATGTTTACTCTCAGCATTCCAAGGCATCCCGACCAGGCGAGATGCCACCTCGCCCCTTCACACCTGGGGCTGCTGTGTCTCTGCTCTGCCAGGCGTCCACCCTTGCCTCAGCAGAGCGGTGTTTTAATTTTCGGCATTTTCATTTCTGCCACTAACGATGAAAATTCCACTGAAATTGAGAGCTCACAGCAAGGGAGCCTCAGGATCGTGCCACTTGATCCACGATGAACTTGCCCATCGCCGTGGAAGCTGGGGTGTCCACAAACGTCGGCCACTCCATGAAAGGACAGTGGACAAGTGTATGGATTATGCTTCCTAGGTTCAGAAACTGCTTAAGCAGAATCTCAACAGAAGCGATTGTAAAGGAAAGGACGGGCTGACAGAGAAGTATTTAAGAGCCAAACGTTTTAGAAAGGGAGACGGCACAAAACTAAAAACAGAAGGGCTAGAGCAGAAAAGGGGATAAACTGCTGTGGCCACGGGGCGGAGTGGGGCTCGGCAGTGAGGACGTGCACAGCCCACTCGGGACAACTCAAAGGGCCCCACGGCGCATGTTTCCGTCTATATGACATTTTGCAGAAGACAAGACGGTGAGGCAGGAGGTCACCAGGGCCTGGAGGAGCGCAGAGACGTTTGCTCTGAAGCGGGGCGCAGGGGGGCTTGGGGGCTGATGGAATTCTTCTCCACTGTTATGGCGCGACACAACTATGTGCGTTCCTCCAGACCCCCAAAAAGGATGGATTTCACTACGTGCAAATTGTGCTCTAAATTTTAAAAATTGAAGTGGGGGGGGGAAGGGAAAATATTTAGAATAAACACATCAAATCCTGAGGTAATTCAGATTTATAGGGACACTCCAAGACCCCATAGAGAGATCGGTAAAGACTATAAACAGATCACGAGTGTGGGCCAGTACAAATCATAAGAAAAAGCATGGGTGAAAAATCCAAGCTGTTAAACTTTAACGCAGGCTACAGCAACCTTGACCTATCATTCTAAACCTACCCAACTTGGCAAAATTTCACAAAATAAACAATATGTAATGCGGGCCAAGCTGGACCGAAATGAAAAACTCATCACTTCAGGCACCATTATAAGTCAGGATGGCCTCTTGGAGAGCGGTGTTGCATAACACATTCCCAATAATTTCATTCCTGGAAACTCAGACTAAAGAAATAACTCAACAAAAGCAAAAGGCTATATGTCACAAATATGTTGACTACTTTCTCAGCTCTTCCAGGAAAATAACAACTAGAAACTAAATGTCCAACAGTAGAATATTGTGTCGTCAATTATGACATATCCACTAAAAATGATGTCTGGAACACTGAGGAGAATTAAAAAATGCTAATGATGGAGGCTTGGGTTAAAAAAAAATGTAGAGAACTGTATGTGTAATGGTTTCTCACCATAAGCAATGCCTAAATTTTATTCCCTGTAAGGAAAAACATCCCATATATTTCAAGACGGCATGAACCAGTACTATTTGGAAAACAAGGACAAGGATTATGTCAAATTCCATTTCTCTTGCTTCTCCCTTACCAGCAGCGGTGGAAAACCCCATTTTCTACGCCTTGGTTCCTTCACTTATAAATTTAGGTAAATAATGAATGTCAAATTAAAAAGAAAGGGAAAATACCTTCTAAAGTATAATGTGCCACATAAACAAGATGTTGCAAGAATATCAGGAGACAGCAAAAACTTAAGGCGATGGTTCAACAGGAAGTTGGAAGACTAATAAACAGCAGGGCTGATAACATAAAGTTTTAAACAACTCCCGGTGTTCTGTTTCGGTTTGGTTTTTTGGTGTGTGTGTATGTTTATGAGCTGGTTCTACAGTGAACGATACTGGAAGACTTTTGAAAATGGAAAGAATATTGTTTAAAAATTAAGCTACCTTTTAATAACTGGAAAAACAACTTCTTAATTTTTCCTTTTTTCTGTCTTCTTCTTCTCTTTTTTCTTCCTTCCTTTCTTCCTCCCTCCCTTTCTCCTCCTCCTCCTCCTCTTCCTCTTCCCCTTTCTCCTCCTCTCCTTCTCCTCCATCTTCTTACATGATGTTTGAAAATGCTCTCAGTTCAGTTAAGCTGTTTGGATCCATGTGATTAGGGGGGAGGGGATGTATAGTATGTGTGATTTGGAAGCAACAGTGAAGAAGCAATGTAATTACCACAGCATCTTAAACATAATTATTGTGGGGCACCTGGGTGGCTCAGTTGGTTAAGCGTAGACTTCGGCTCAGGTCATGATCTCACGGTTCGTGGGTTCAAGCCCCGCATCGGGCTCTGTGCTGACAGCTAGCTGAGAGCCTGAAGCCTGCTTCAGATTCTGTGTCTCCCTTTCTCTCTGACCCGCCCCTGCTCGCACTGTCTCTGTCTCTCTCTCCCTCTCGCAAAAATAAATAAAACATTTTAAAAAACAATTATTGTGGAATGAATATGGATAAGGGCCAGGGACAGGTTGTTTTTTTTTTAAATCAAGGTGTGGGCCTCTGAGCAATTCATTGTCATGTGCAGAACACAACTGCAGAAATTCTAGGTTAAGAAATTTAAGATAGTGATTGAAATTCCATCTCAAAATCCCCCGGTCCAACACCTAACACAATAAACAAAATAGCTAAACCAGTTAAAAAAAAAAAAGGGGGTGGGGAAACAGTCATCAATCGCAATCAGTGACCAAAAGGGTAAACTGCTGAAAGATCAGCTAAGGAAAGGAACAAAAAATTCTGGAGCAAAGCAAAAAGTACAGCATGGCACAGCTCTCAGGCCACCCTCACCCCACAGAAATTATCCCTCTACATCAACAATATCCAGAGAAGTTTTACTTAATTTCCCAATTCTTATTCCTTTCTCTTCTGATATGGAAGTAGAGGAAAGGGCTGCTGGGAAAAACAGGGGGAGGCACAAGCCAACAGAGAAAGGTAAACACATGGAAAGCCTCCAAACCTATATGCTGAAGTGGAAAATAAAACACAAGGAAATCCCAGTCCCCAGGGAGATGGGCATACCCCACCCCCGCCCCCCGCCACAGTGTGGAGTGAACTGTGATTCAGGATATTTGGCACAATTTAGAAGATGGAACAGAGCAAGGCCAATTGTAACAAAGCAATTTTGCCCTTGCCGCTAAAGCAACCTAGCAACCTACCTCTCTCTCTCCCCCCAGGCCAGAGATAGGTAGATGGAGCACAAAACACCTAGCCCTCGAAAAATAGCTTGAAGAGGAAATAGTTCTGTTTCAGACAGGGTAGGATGAGAGTCAAGAAGTCATCCACACTATGTGATTGCAAATAGACCGTCTGGTCAGAGCTGCCCAAGCATAAAAAAGATGAAGGGGCGCCTGGGAGGCTCAGTGACTTAAGCATCTGACTTCAGCTCAGGTCATGATCTCACAGTCCGTGGGTTCGAGGCCCACATCAGGCTCTGTGCTGACAGCTCAGAGCTTGGAACTTGCTTCGGATTCTGTGTCTCCTTCTCTCTCTGCCCCTCCCCTGTTCCCTCTCTTTCAAAAATAAGTAAACATTAAAAAAATTAAAAAGAAAAATGAAAAGAAAGGTCACAGAAAAGGAATGCAAGAGAAAGTTAAGGAGAAAGAAAAAAGAAAAAAGAAAGGAAGAAGTGAGAGAGGGAGGAAGGGATAAGCAAGTAGAAAACAAAGAACTCAAGCAAGAAGAAAACACAGACTCAAAAAAGAGAAGGAAATCCCTTACATACTACTTCATACCAGCAACAAATGAGAATATAAATCGCAATAAAACAAGAGCTCCACACAAGAGAATAAAAATAACAGAATGAGATTTTCTGAATGGAGACTGAAAGAAGTAAGGAAACAAATTAAGAACTAAAACAACAACAGTGTTATGGAACTATTAAATAATTCGGGACAGCAAAGAAAGAATCCATCTGTGTGGAAAAGGAATTACTGACACAAAAGCCTTGCATTACAATTAAAATGACAAACACGTGAAAACAGAGAAGCTAACAGATATGGAAGACAAAAATTATCCAACATATGCATATCTGATTCCTTAAGCTGTTAATCCAACAAAGATTTAAGAAGATGTGCTTACAGACATAATACCAAACACAAACAAACCTGTCCTGATCCAAAAAGAGTAATGACTTTTCAGCCCTAAAGGGTACAGTCCATTGAAGGAAAACTTTATTGCAAATCCTCAGTACGGAATATATCTCAGCTAAACTGGGATCATAAGGAATCAGAAAGAATTCTTCCAATACGCAGGAATTAAAATAAATTACATACAAAGAAGAAAAAAAATCCTAGGTATCCTCAGTTCCACAGCAGCCGCACTGAATGCCAGAAGACAATGGAATGATGTCTACAAAGTTCTAAATGAAAGAAAATGTTATCTTAAGAATGTTATACCCAGCGCAGGATGCTGTTCAAGCTAAAGGACTTATAAGTGTTCTTGAAACGATGACTTCGAGAGGAGATCCAGAATATTGAGAGATGACCTTAAATAAATAATGCAGGAATGCAAAAGACACATGAACAGGGCTGGTGATGAGCACTGAATCTATTTAAACATAGAACTAATACTAAAGAACTATTGGGGGATATATATAAATAACTGAATGTCAATTTATAAACCTGGAAAATTGAAAATAATCATAGTGTAACTTTTAAAAATCAGGAAACAAAAGAAGCCATAGGAGGAAACTCACACATGCTACTGCTCTCATCTTTCTTAGCAAGGTTAATTATACTCGCTAAAAACTGAAACACATCGCTTTTTAAAATCTCCAACCTCTTAATTCTCTCCACACCCCCGCCTCTATCCCTCCCCCACTTCCTTTCCTCCCTCTTAAGAGAATACTTTATTATATATATATCTCTTGTGGTAAAGACACATTTAAAAAAATTCAACAATTCTTTCCCTCTATCATTTCCTACATTGAATTCATATAAAAGCCAAGTATTAAATGGAATGCTTTTAATAAAAATAGCATTTCCCTTTTATAAAATATTTATATCTATACTCTAACTGTACACATATACATAATACATTAAAATATGTGCCTGTATCCATAAAAATGTATCTAGAGCAGTTGTCCACCCAGCGTTTGCGATGGTTATTTCCGAGTAGTGGGATTTTTCCTTTGCTCCCGGGTTAACTTCGGTGCATGTTTTGATCTCTTTAAAACAAGCACGTTGTCTGTTTAAAAAGACCGTAGACGGGTTGTATTATGAAGCGGGGACCGCAGGAGGGAACGCGCCCAGGCGGAGGAGGCGGAGAGAGGGGGGGGGGGTGTCAGGTGGGCCGAGGGCGGAGCGGAGGAGCGGAAAGGGGCGGGACCGGGAAAGCCGGAGGACGGAGGCGGGGCGCGGGCGGGACCGGAGGTGGGGGAGTGGGCGGGGCCGGCAGGAAGCGCCGCCTGGCCGCACGCTGACCTACTTTCCTCGGGCGCGTGGTCGGCGGCCGGAGCTCCGGCCGGAACAGCCTAGAGCCGCGGAGACGCGCGCGGCCCGGGAGGAGGCCCACCCAGACGGCCGCCTCTTCCTCTGCGCCCAGAGCGGTCAGGTTCAACCCCGCCGGCGTCCCCGGAAAGGTCGGGGCGGGGTGAGGGGAGAGGTCCCCGCGCGGGTTCTGGGGCCAGGCTTCTGGCTAGAGGCCCGCCAGTCTGTCTGTTGATCCCGAGGCGCCCGCTGGGACCTCTGGCCGGACCGCAGGCGCCCGTCTCCCTGGGAGAGGACTAGGACCTCGCCTCTCCAGCTGATGTCCCCGCGGGCCGCCGCTGTCCCACGTGGTGATCGCCGGCTTCCTCCTGCTCCAGCCGGCCTGCCAGCACCTGCCCAGACCTGGCAGGTCGATCGCTCAAGTTGTCAGCTCCGCTCCGCCACTTCCCGCCCCGTGTCCTTGGGCAAGTCACTAGATGCCTCAGAGTCCCAGCTTTCTTGTTTCTAGGATGCAGAAAATACCACGTACGTCCCAGGGGCAGGGTGAGGAGTAAATAGAACCACGTGGCCCTGGTGCCTGGAGTGGCAGCGCGCACATGCCCAGTGCTCTGTATAAAATGTTAGCTTATCCACTCGTTGGGAAGCTGCTTGGTACGGGCCACGACTGACGGCTTCAGGCGCAACCACCTCTGTCCACTCCTGATCAGGCGTGATTAATGTCGTCTTACTTATGCCCCGAGACGTTAAGTACCCAAGTGCTTGATGAAATGCGTCCTTTCTGAAAGATTTCCTATGAAATACTTTGACTCTATGCCCACTACCTAAAGAATTCTGTTTTGGGTCACTGGTGTAAAAAAATAAATAAACAGTTAAAAAGCAATTGCTCCGAGGCAGATGGAGGGTGCCCGAGCTTTAGGTGAAATAATGCTCTCAGCAGCAACCACCAGGGGGAACATGGGCTGAAATAAGGAGTGGAGTTATAAATGGACATTTGTCACTTGGTGGTCATATGGCATCCATTCCTCCCTTTTTATGGTTAATATCTTGATTTCTTCTGGGGGGAAATTACCTCACCTGCACTGAGCCATTTTGCATAGATGAAAATCAAAGTCCTCTGCACTCCGCAAACCAAGGAGTGAGCCTGTGACCCAGCTTGGCCAACTTCACTGCCTCCCCCAGGACCTGGAATCAGGATGGGCCCATACAAGGACAGAAGAAAACACTAATTAAAACAGTAAAACAGGGGCGCCTGGGTGGCTCAGTCGGGTAAGCATCTGACTTCCCCCCAGGTCCCTGGGTTGGGGAGCCCCGCATCGGGCTCTGTGCTGACAGCTCAGAGCCTGGAACCTGCTTTGAATTCGGTGTCTCCCTCTCTCTCTGACCCTCCCCCTCCCATGCTCTGTTTCTCAAAAATAAATAAACATTAAAAAAATTATTTTAGGGGTGCCTGGGTGGCTCAGTCAGTTGGGCGTCGGCTTCGGCTCAGGTCATGATCTCACGGTTTGTGGGTTCGAGCCCTGCGTCGGGCTCTGTGCTGACAGCTAGCTCAGAGCGTGGAGCCTGTTTCAGATTCTGTGTCTCCCTTTCTCTCTGACCGTCCCATGCTTGTGCTGTCTCTGTCTCTCAAAAAAAAAAATAAAAAACATAAAAAAATTAAAAAAATTTTTAAACAGTAAAACAGTAACAACAGTGGGGAATTTTCTTTCCGGTGGTGATGCCCCATCTAGGTCATCAGTGCATCCACCACCCCCACCCACAGCCCAACAGCCTCGTGTCTGCCCATCCAGACCTCTGGATGCAGGAACCCAGCTAACATCTGGACAGCTGCAACCTTATGTCCCGAGGGCATTGGCAGGTTTAAGAGTGACCTCATCATCATCCCCTCACCCCCAAGCCTGCTCCTCCCCCATGTTCCCTGCCTCAGTGCTGGCCAGAACTATCCTTCCAGTTTCCCCGTGGAGAGACCTGGGAATTCTCCTGGACCCCTCCTTTCTCATCCCCCATTCGTCTGGTGTCCACGTCTATCAATTCTGCCTCCTAAAAGCTTGGAACCCCATTTTACATTCGTCTGCCTCAGTTCAGGACTTCATCCTTTGTCTCCAGGAAGGTGGCGGTAGCTCCGCCAAGAAGATGCCCCCTACATCAGGCCTCCCTGCTCCTAACTCGTCTTCACGCTGCGCTTAGAGAAGTCTTTCTGAAATGTTCCACGTGGTTGTGTCAGGAGCGGGAAACTACTTGACACTCTGCCCTCTGCCTCTCAGTAGAACCCAGTCTCCTTCTCCTGGTAAACAAGGTCTTGAAGCCCTGGCCACTCTGTCCCCTTTCTTGTCATCTCTCAACACCCTTCCCCAGGCACCTTCCTCCACCCACATGGAAGTTTCCACTGAGTCCAGGACATTCTTTGCTTTTTTTTTTTTTTTTTTTTTTTTTTTTTGCTTTTACACCATTTCTAATCTGGAACATAACTCACTGCATTGCCTTTTTCCTTGAAGTCATGTCTCAGACTGTCCGCTCTAAGGACCATGTCACCTCAAACAGTAGGATGAGTGAATGAGTACCTTCGGGTTGGAGGGGGGAAAGGAGACGGTCTCAGGTTTGCTTTTTTCCCAGGCAGATTATGGGAAGCTGGTTTACATTTCTGAGAGTGACTAAGACGTAAGCCCGGGACCGCCGGCAGCCGTGCTGTCGCTACAAGGAAAACGCAGCCTGAGAGTGGAGCCCAAACAAAGGAACAGAGTCTGTCCATGAGACCAAGTTCCCTGGGTGACATTGAGCCCCTCGATGCATCTGTGTTTGAAATCAGACATGGCTCTTGAACTTTTCAGTGGTGTAAACCATGCCCTCTTTTTGCCGAAGCCATTTTAGATGTGGATTTTCCATCTATTGCAAACAGAAGAATCCTGATATCCTAAAGAACAGTGCAACAAGAGAGAAAAAATGTTAAATCCACAAAACAGAAGTCTGGGATCAACCTGAAGAGACAGGACGGCCCTGTGGCTGGCAAGACTTGACTGCAGCCTATTGAGGAAACACAACATATGTCGTGTCTAGACTCTAAGTGACCTGACATTGACAATGTCTAGCAGAGGAGGGTTGGTGAGACATGCATACGTGGACAAAGCGGGGTTGAGGAGGAAGACTTGGCCAGGCCCATCCAAGTGCCATACGGGTTAACAGGTATCAGTGTTCCCTTTGGCAAGATTCACCATCTAGTGCAGGGGCTCTGGGGCCCCATGGTTGGCCTTCCTGGAGTTCTGTGAAACTCTTGAAGTTGTGTGTACAATTGCACGTCTTCCGGAGAAGAATGTCCATGGCCTCAATCAGATTGCTCTGGGGGTTCATTACACCACGTAGGTTAGGAATTGCTAATGTAGCAAGTGAGAGTGTCCCGGGCACTCTAACAGAGAAACTCTTCTTAAAACCACCAAATTCCTTTGTACATTCCAGTCTGTTTCTCAGGACACCATCCTGTAATAATCAGCTTCCCGTGTGGCTTGCCTCCAGAGAGAGGATGCAGTGAAGCCACGGATGGGGCCCCTTGGCTCCACTTGAGAGCTGTTTCTCACTGCAGACGAACGAGTGGGGACATTGGGGAGGGGGCAGCGTTCTCCGAGGCAGCTCAGATGCAAGCAGGGCAAGATTCGGGGAGTAAGAACTAGCATCTGTTGAGCACGTGTTCCCAGCACCTGCCTGTGGCATCTCATGAAATCATAACAAACCTGTGAGACAGAAATTACTATCCCCATTTTTATATGAGATCAAGGTTTACAGAGATTAAGAAATGTCCACAGCTGCCTGACTTCCAAGACCATCTGCCAACAACGTCCACAAACCGCATCCAGGTGCTGGTGATCACACACTGGTCCTTGTGGCCACTGGCTGTGCTGCCGTCCAGATCCCCCTGGGACACGCTTCTAGCAGTGGGCCCCTGCCTTTACCCCAAGCCACGGGGAATGTGAACCCAGGGACAGCCCCCATGGACATCCTTTGGACAGAGGCTGATTTAGGGGTGGAAATATGACCCAGGTCCAGGCCATCTTCCGCGGACTTTATAAATGGGAACAGCGTGGAGGGCCCTTTGCTCTTGGGTCTTGGAGAAAACGAATCTTCCGGAGGAGAGAATAAAGTTAAGCAGAAACCAGAGAGATGAGACACCGGCAGCAGGAGCCCCAGCAGCTGGAGGTCCAGTTCTAGAAGGCTGTCTTTGCACTCCGTGAATTTCTCTCAGAACAGCCTGGACAGAGAGAGTCGGCCAACGGGAAGGGCAGTGACAGCAAACTTCACGGCTGCCTTTCATTGCATTTATTCTTCACACCAGAACTCTAAGGTAAGTTCTGTCCTTTCTGCCGAAATGAGACAAGGAACAAAGTGGTTCAGCAGACTGGCCAAGGTCACACAGCAGCGGTGGCAGAGAGGAACAGAGGACGCAGGGCTCCAACTCAACCACCACGGTGTGTCGCTTTCCGTCAACATGATGAAAGTGTGTGCCGGGGTCTGACTCCCATCAGTGAAAGCAGAGTGACGTCATGCCTCAGTCTCGGGAGGGAGCTGGAAGTTG
>PJEM01017153.1:0-23096 GCA_004023845.1 Helogale parvula | reverse complement strand
ACAAATATTACAGATGGAATATTCTAAATTGTGTGGCCCTGAAAAGCTAAAGCCAAAAACTTAAATCACATTTACATGAATAATTTTACATTAAGTACACCTGTGAATTAAGGAGAAGGTATTTCTTGTGTGAATTCAATGATAAAACATTGTATTCAACTAGAAAAATAGTTACTGAAGCCAACTGTGACAGTCTGTATACCCAGGAGACTAAGAGGCCTTTGAATTCAATGAAACGCAATGATGCTGGAATCAGACTGCGTGGGTCTGAACCCTGGCTCCTTCACTATGGAACTTAGGCAAGTTACTTAACCTCTGTGCCTATTGCTTATAGACAGTAACAGTAATGTCATCATATGCTTTCATTGTGAGAATTAAGTCAGATAAGGTCTAGCAGAGTGCTAGGCACAGAGTAAGAGCTCAGTGAATTTTAGTTTTACTATTGCTAACTCTCTTGAGGGTTAATTCACTGGGGAATCTAATTTGTGAGAGGGGGTTGTTAGCATGCTACAGACATAATGAATTTCCCAGATTCTGCATCTTAGCATAGTATTCTATTTTTTTCCGCAGTTATTATATAATCTCATTCAATCAACTTACAAGCATTGATATACTTTTTTTATTATGAGGCAAATAAGATAATTATGTTTTAAAGACAGTGCTAGCCAGAAAAAGAGAACTTAGAAACAGAGGTAGACATTAGAGTGACAGGGAGTCTGAAACAGGAATAAACAGTGATGGATGATAGATTATGAGATAGACTAGCAGGTTGGTAGGTAGATTAGATGATAGATGGACAGACAGATGGATATCAATGATAGATTGACAGACTAAGATAGATGAAATATAGATGATACAGTTTGTACTAACATTTCAGTTAAGAGATGACTGCAAATTTTGTGAGGAAAGACCCCTGAAGAATAGGTTAATTTAATGAAAATGTAGTGATAAACTTAAAATTTGCTCCAAAACTTGATTGCTTTAGGTGGATGCTTCTCCTCCATATGCAGGGAAGTAAAACATACAATTTACAGTCCTAATTCAGTTTCTAATTTGTATGAGGTTGCAATATGATATTAATTGTCTAATTATATAGGCTCTGCACTTAGAAACCTAAATAGTTATGATTCAACATAATTTCAACTAAAGAAAGTGAAGTTCAGTGTGGAAAATCTCTCTCCATGTTTTTCCCTCCTTTCCTCTCTCCTTTTATTTCTTTTTTTAAGGCTGTTTATTTATTTTGAGATAGAGAGAGAATCCCAAGCAGGCTCCACACCATGATCACTGAGCCCAATGCAGGGCTGAATCTCACAAACTGTGAGATCATGACTGGAACTAAAATCAAGAGTCAGATGCCAGGGCGCCTGTTGGTTAAGTGTCTGGCTTCAGCTCAGTTCACAATCTCAGGGTTCATGGGTCTGAGCCCCACATTGGGCTCTGTGCTGATAGCTAGCTCAGAGCCTAAAGCCTGTCTTCAGATTCTGTGTCTCCATCTCTCTCTGACTCTCTCATGCTCTCTCTGTCTCTCAAAAATAAATAAAAAACCTTAAAAATTTAAAAAGAAAGAGTCAGATGCCCAACCAACTGAGCCACCCAGGTGCCCCTATTTATTACTTCTGTGTACAACTTCCATTTAATAGTAGCCTACCAGCATTTGAAAAGCAGTTTAATATTTACTCAGGAATGTGACATTGCTTCACTATTCCTAGGACTTTGACTTTTTGAAAAGATAATAAATAGTGTTATTTTTAACTTTAAAAATGGAGTTGAAGATAAGTGTTCCCTAGGAATCAAAAGGCTAATATAAAATATAGTCTTGAATGACTTACAGTAACGTTGTGTATAAGATAAAAACAAAAACAAAATCTTAACTCCTTAGAACCTAAAAGATAATAAGGTTTTAAAATATCTAGGGAAGGATTTCTTTTCCTAACACTGACAGCCCCATTTCCTCCCTTTATAATTTCCTTTTAAATCGAGGATAG
Organism: Helogale parvula; assembly: GCA_004023845.1. Lineage (NCBI taxonomy): Eukaryota > Metazoa > Chordata > Mammalia > Carnivora > Herpestidae > Helogale > Helogale parvula. The sequence goes on along the minus strand of PJEM01017153.1, from coordinate 21,111 downwards.
ACTGAATAATAAAATAAAATCATAAAGTAAAATCATAAAATAATAAAATAAAATACTTCAAAGTCTTTTCCCAGAACATTTGTTCACAGTTCTGCAATCTACTTACTACATTTCATAGTTTATCAATGTGCCTTTGTCTCCCTCTCATCAACATTCTTTTGAATTCTAAAAGATACTGACCACAACTCAGTCATGTTTGTGACTCCCATGCTTCACCTCCCATTTCCTACATTATAGGTGCTCAAAATATTTTTAATAAATGAAGAGAAAGATTAAGCCATATGAGTAGACTTCACTAGTCTTTGATCATAAAGATATCAACAATTATAAGTGTAGAATTCAGTTGAGAAAGATTCAGAAAACAGGCTGTTCTTACTGACAAGATTAATATTTAATATTGGAACTAATCTAAAAAATGGTTATGCAAAATGATTAGCTTAGTATCAAGTAATGAAGATGAGGTTCAAATGTACAACTTGGGCTCAGTGGTTTCAGTTCATATGAAAATATCAGCCCCATAGAACATACAGCTTGCTAGGACACCTAACAAGTCAGGAAAAACTATTATTTGCTCATCCAGTCACATATTTATTTGATAACTTTTTAATTGAGTGTTAACTAGAGTATCAAATACATATAGCATCCAAAATTTGTCCAAATAGATTTTACAGGCAACTTGAAGCAGGACAAGAATGTCTGCAAAGAAATAGAGTCAAAGGGACTATATATTCACACAAGATGCAATGTGGACATGATGGAAAGAATCATCAATGTGACCTGGGTATGAATAAAAGCAATAGAAAATGTGATATTTAAATTATTGTGACAATTTCTGCAGTACAAACTCTGGAATATTTTGAATGTAAAGAGCATTCTTTTTTATTAATAGTTTACTACCAAGTTGGTTTCCATATAACCCCCAGTGCTATTCCTCACAAGTGTCCCTCTCCATGACCATCATCCCTCATCCCCTACCCCTCTCCCTCTTCAGCCCTCGGTTTGTTCTTTTTAAAGTAAATAAGTTTCAAGCATGAGTGACCAAAGTTAAAATGAGTTTTACCCACCAAGTAGACTACATATTGCTAGACTCTGAAAACAAAACAAGGAACCTAGTAACAAAATCCTGGGTCTCTGGACCAAACTCTGAACATCATCTTGTTCTTTTTGGACCTATGAATATTTTTCCTATTTCCTAACCAAATTAGCTTTATGAACACCACCAGTGGGACTCTAGGGTGGCTTAGTAGGTTGAGTGTCCAACTCTTGATTTCAGCTCAGGTCATGATCCCAGGATCATGAGATTGACCCTGTGTCAGACTCTATGTTGAGCATGGAGCCTGCTTAAGATTCATTCTCATTCTCTCTCTCTCTCTCTCTCTTTCTCTCTCACTTTCCCTTTGTGCCCCTCTCCCCTACTTATACTCTTATAGTAAAAATTAAAATTAAAAAAATGCCACCAGTTATGAAATCCTAGAGCCTGAACTGAGATGTGCAGTGATGAATTTTCTAGAATAGTTCATTTCGCTAAATATTCATTAGTGGTGTGCTAGAGCCCTTTGTCAAAATTTCAGGAACTTATGAGCATTTGCTAAGTTAAATAACCAAACCTATAAATCCTCAAAACATAAAATCTTCCTAATACCACATCTTTCTATCATTTGTGCTCTTGAGCTGATTTCCACTACTGTAGATGTTGTATGGAAATACTACATAAAGGTGTGCTACTTCACATCTTTTTCCCAACTCTACATTCAAGGACCACATTGTTAAAAACTGGCCATCATGGGATTCTTAACACCATAAAGACTACAAAGCAAGACTTGATTTATTGTTGTAATGATAGTCTAGACTTAAAAAAGTGATGGAAAAATATTTTAATAGTGCAGATAAAACTTAATAAAAAGGCATGTTTACATGCTCAGTGCCACTTATCATCAGGGAAATACAAATCAAAACCACACTGAGATACCACCTCACTCCAGTCAGAATGGCTAAAATGAACAAATCAAGAGACTATAGATGCTGGCGAAGGTGTGGAGAGACGGGCACCCTCCTACACTGTTGGTGGGAATGTAAACTGGTGCAGCCGCTCTGGAAAACAGTGTGGAGGTTCCTCAAAAAACTATCAGTAGAACTCCCCTATGAGCCAGCAATAGCACTGCTAGGGATTTACCCAAGGGATAAAGAAGTGCTGATGCATGGGAGCACATGTACCCCAATGTGCATAGCAGCACTGTCAACAATAGCCAAATCATGGAAAGAGCCTACATGTCCATCACCTGATGAATGGATCAAGAAGTTGTGGTATAGATACATACATTGGAGTACTACATGGCAATGAGAAAGAATGAAATATGGCCATTTGTAGAAAAGTGAATGGACCTCGAGGGTGTCATGCTAAGTGAAATAAGTCAGGAAGAGAAGGATAGATACCATATGTTCTCACTCATGGGTCTAACAGGAGAAACCTAACAGGTGACCATGGGAAAGGGGAAAGGGAAAAGGGGGAAAAGAAAGGGAAAGGGAGGGAGGCAAATCATGAGAGACTCTTGAATACTGAAAACAAACTAAGGACTGAAGAGGGAGGGGGAAAAGGGAAGGGGGGTGATGGTAATGGAGGGGGCACTTGTGGGAAAGAACACTGGGTGTTATATGGAAATCAACTTGGCGATAAACTATTTTTAAAAATGCATGTTTATATTCATATTATGAATAGCACAAAAATTCATGCAAATAGCCTTGTAATATCCTAAAACTATTATATGATTCATCAAAGCAGTTGCTCACATTATTGAAGAACTAATAAAGTTCCAAACATATTTTCTTTAATTCACTTTTGTCTTAATTGTCAATATAGTGGAAATATGAACCAATATTTATGTTAAAACTTTATTTGTCACTTACAACCATAGTTTAGCTACATAGATAAAAGTTCAGCAAAAACCAATGCAAGCATTCCGGAAGAATCAGCTGGTGTATGGAATTTACAACAAAGAATAGCTTATTATTTGTAAATAATAAACCACAGATTCTTAGATCTTTAAAATTTGTAAATATATTTATCTATTTTGTTTTTATGTGCCTGTGAGGTCCAGAGGCACTTTTTTTTTCTTTTTAAAGTTCCTCACCAAAATATAAACTCCCTATGGAATGGTTATTATCCTAATTTTTTCCTGCTTAAAGACAAATATGGCATCCAAACTTTGTAAACACAGCAGCACCCCAGGGAGCTACAACTAAATGATAATTGTTGTCACCTACTTGTGACCCATGGCTTATAGAATTTTCAGTTAGCAAAACAGCATTGACGTTTTAGGCCAGAGGAGTGCGATGGGATTTATAGTAGACAAAGGAAGCAAGAATTCATTGGATGGCAGAATAGTATCTCATATGAACTTCTACAGACTCTATTGACCTAGGGCCTGAGGCTGAGTCTGTACTGGAAGTGACCATTTATCACTGGATGTTCTGAACATAAATCTCTTCATAGATATGAAAAGAGGGCATGTTGCTGGGACTAAAATATGCATACAATTTAGGGCATGACTCCAGGATAAGAAGTTGTAGATGGGATGATTGGTGACCCATGAATGAAGTCTTCCACGTGCATTAGTATGTCCCAACCCACAACTGAAGAACTTCCTTTGGCTTTGTCAACGGAGAAACCTTGGATTTGCAGCTCCTCAGTTTGAAACAGCTACTGAATTTAAGCGTATTAGAATTAATGAGGTTATAAGCAGTCCACACATGGCCTTTATGAAATAAAAAGATGTTTATGACTGAGAAAGTAATGGGCTGTGGTTGAACTGGCGAGACCACCCAATACATCTCATTAAGAAGCACACACTGAAATTCAGTCAGGAAGTCTAATTGAAAAGAGAAAATTATATGTTCTTCCCTTAAGCTACTAATATCAGCTGCAATACTATTTTTTCATGGTTATCAACATTTTAAGGTGGGTGGTTTAAGCTTTAAAAGTGAATCAATAGTCTGTTTCTTAGTTTTGCCGAATTAGGTTTATTTTATACACACACGTAAGTTAAGTGCTCAATGAGCTGAGATAAATAGAGCAGGTGATTGTTTCGCCATTTTGTGGTGATACATAGGTGTTTAGGGATAGATGCTGAGTCTATGAAAAGCTGACTTGGCTAAAGTGGAAAATAGCATTAGTAAAATACGGACGCAAATGTGGTCAACAGCCCACTACTGCAGTATTTTTCACACATCTTTTGAGTACTTAGCTCAGTTAAATTCTTGATCCATAAAGCAGAGAGCAATAAAATCCACTTCTTGTTCTTGTGTTGAGTTAAAATATTACTAATCATGCTTGAAATACCACTGTTTCTGTAAAGATACTATAAGTCTGGCTAAAAGACTAAATAACTATGGGTATTTTTCCATTTTAGCAAAAAATCAATGGACACAATATTTTTAATCTTCTTTTTAAATTCTTCAAAATAATAAAAAGGGGATTTTGTCATCAATAACACTACTCTGATCAAATGCCAAATCAAAATGTTCACAAAAGTCATTTATGCAATACTTCTTATTACCTATTTATTTTCTGGGGATATAGTGGTCCATAGATGCAACACAGGAAAATGCTAGTTTCGATCAGTGTTAGCATGTTAATATTTTTCTCTACTACTTTACATGAAAGCAACCATCCTTTACAATAAATTATTAATATGTACTAAAAGGCACTTTAATGCATTATACTGAGTCACTATAGAGTTTATTTTTCTTAATTCACCTCCTTCCATACAGATTAAATACCTGTGTGGATCATGAAAATGAACTGGTAAACACTTATGTAATTTTTTATCATAGAGTATTAGGACTTCATTTTTTAAGTCAAACTTTCTCAGATAGCTCTATCTTAAGAAGCTATCACTAGGGGTGCCTGTGTGGCTCAGATGGTTGAGCCACTGACTATTGACTTGGGCTCACATCAGGATCTCACAGTTCCTGCATTCCAGTCCGCATGGGGCTGACAGTGAGGAGGCTGCTTTGGATTCTTGCCCCCTTTCTCTGTCCCTCTCTCTGCCCTTCCCCATCTTGTGTGCACTCATTCTCTCTCACTCTCTCTCTCTTGCTCTATCTCAAAAACAAAACTAAACAAAATTTAAAAACTATCACTAGAGCGTAATAAAAAATTATGAAGTTAGTAAAATGTAGGAGATATTCTTAAATTCTTTTAACACCTATAAAAATTTTGAAAATTTATTTAGAGTAAGTTTGGGAGCTTTAAGTGGAAAGATGAGTGATAAGTTATTAATTTCTTGCCAGTTTAATGCAATTTCTCTGAAAATTAAAAATTAAGATTAAAAAATAATTATTAATATTGTTCTACACTTGATATTTGGTGTGGCTATTTATATGCAATGACTATTTACCATGACATTTCAAGTATGAGACAACTAGAAACAAGTTGCTGAACAACTCATCACAAAGGCTGGAGGGCAGGGATCAATGGAATGTTGTGGTCACAGATGGGCCCATAAGCTTCTCAAACCACAATTCACAATGGTGAAGGCAATTTCTCTTTTAGCCCCTTCGTAGGGATCTGCCAAGTAAAGAGCACCATTTCTAACTCCAAACTTCTTTTCAGAAATGTAAATGGTAGTAATCATAATGCAATTTGACATGACTGAACACCAACTATTTATTAGATGCTCTTCAAATATTTATTGACTCAATTACTCCACAGTTGTGAGGCAGGTGACAATATGATATTTATTTTACAAAAGAAAAAAGAATCAGAGAATAGATCATTTCCTGAGCACTAAGTTGGCTAGTAAAGTAGGCAGAAGCAGGGAGACGGTCCTAGTTTTTGTCTAAGCTATGTATATTAATGAAATTCACATGCATCTAACTGGTGAACTGGTAACTTGGGCTAGAAGTTCTATTTGTATAAAGAATGAGAATTATCTTGAGAAAGAATTATTCCTGAAGAAATAGGAACACTGTTGCAACTAGAAGCAAAGCCTGGGCTTAAGGAGGTAATGGTTAAACAATTCCAATCATATCAAAATTTGTTATTCCGATGTGTCTCCTGGTTTAGCCCCAATGAACACTGAAGCCTGTAGAGACAGATTACAGCTACTATCAAATGACAGAATTGTTTCACTAGAAACTCCATTGGTCTTTGGAATGCTGTGGGTGAGAACATTGCCAACTAAAATGTGTGGAACAGATATAATACAAGGCAAGAAATTGAGTCACTTCACTTTGGAAATAGCACTTCTCCAAGAACTTTAGATCATTGTGAATTTTCCAAAGTCTAAATACCTGTGAGTTTTTATTTTGAACTATTATATCCTGAGAAAGTTCTGGAAAAGTAGTTTCTAAACTTACTCACCTAGATCCCCAATTCATTACCCCCATCCAAAAGAAACACAGGAATGACATTTTTAAGTAAACAATTCAAAAAAGCTATGAGAGAGTGTGTTTTATACTTAGCAAAATAACCAAAACAATTCAATTCCTGAATATGACCCTAGATAAATGAAAACTTATGCTAACACAAAAATAAGTATGTGAATGCTCATAACAGCTCTATTAATAAACACCAAAAACTGGAACAGCCCAAATGTCTGTCAACAGGCCAATTAGAATATAAACACTGGTATAGCCATTCAATGGAATATTATTCAGCAATTAGAAAGAATGAGTGAATGATACATAAAATTTCCATGAATCTCAAAGGCATTACATGGAGTAAAAGAAACCAGCCTCAAAAAATAACATGCTGCATAATATATTTTTCTGGCATTCTCCAAAGACAGAACCAGTGTGACGGAGAAGAGATCAGGAGCTGTCAAGGGTTGGGGAGGAGGGACTATAAAGGAAAGCATCAGAAAATTTTTTGCATTAATAGAAGCATTCTGTAGTCTGACAGTAATGATGACTAGACAAGTATAAACTTGTTCAAAATTCATAGACATGAACATCAAAAGAAAAACTGTCAATTTTACTAAATGATACCTTTAAAATGATAAGCAAACAAAAATACCTATCAATAGCCTCAATATCTAGGTCATGGCATCAATAAAATGATCTGATTTCAGGGAAGCATTTTTTAAAAACTGAGACTTAGAAAGAATTGCAAACTGCATATCTCAGCATCAGCTATCAGCTATCAGTCAACCTCACATTACGAACAGAATTAAAAAAAGATGTAATTGCTAAGGCTCTTTTAAGAGTAAACACCTTCTGTTTTAGTTCAGTTCAGCAAATAAAGTGCTGAGTTCCTACTGCGTATGTTAAGCCCTGAGTAGAGACACACCCACCAAAAACAAAACAAAACACCACACCACTAAGTTTAGGGGAAATTTCACTAAATTAGTGGACTCAGTTGGGTTACTGATACAAGACATACTGATACAACAGATTCAATAGCTAAAGCTTGTCTCCAAAGAGTTTGTATTCTTTGGCTAAATCCCATTATGAGGCATTAGGACTAATGTGGCATTTCTATCCTTCTCTTGCAAGATAGTCCTTTGTTTATATGGTTCCCTGTCCTATAAGTCTGAGCAACTTTAAAGTCAAGGACTACGCATATTGTAGATCTTTGTGGTTGGCCCTGCTCTGCACGTTATACGTGGAAAGTTTCATAAGTCACTACAGAATTTAAAGTGGTGGGAAAGCACTTCACTATAGACTTAGTTTCTCCCATTGAAAGCAGGCATTTTGCTTTTTTTTTTTAACTCACATTATATAAATCCATGTACAATCTCATTTTTAGAGAAGTCATAAATTGTAAAAAAATAAAATTTACTTGTTGATAACCACAGGACACTGTCTCTGATGAATTTCACAGCTCCTTAAACTGCTTTGGAAAGTCTCAGGTAATTATATCTGGGTAAATATAGAGTAGAATGGGGTTCCATTTAGATGAGATTCAGAGAGGACCTACAAGTCTTTTCTGGACATGTGCGCTTGTTTTTATCACTTCAAATTGATTCTTACCCTTAGCCCTCTATTTGATGCAGGGACCATGATTTAGCTTACCTCTTCCCTGTTTTTCCTCATCTTATTTCTTACCCTCAGTGTTCCTGATAGAAAATTTAAGTCATTGTCGAATTACATAAGTTACAAATATTATTAGTATAATCTCCAGTCTATTGAGATATTATACTACAATCAAGTACTCCTGAATCTCTTCATAACCAAATCCTAAAAATCCATTTGTATTGACAAATAGAATCACTGCCTCCTCTAGCACATCCTCCCCTCTGCCCCCCAATCTGGGTGACATTTAGAAAAAAAAAGGCACTTCCTAGGGCACCTAAGTGGCTCAGTCAGCTGAGCATCAGACTCTTGATGTTGGCTCAGGTCATGATCTCACAAACCATGAGATCAAGCAGAGACTGCCTGAGATTCTCTCCTTGCCTCTCTCTCTATTGCTTCCCCCCACTCTCTGTCTCCATCTCTTGCTCAAAAATAATTTTTAAAAAATCTTTTTTAAAAAAATGCTTCCTTAAGTCATGTGGATGCAGCTATAACTTCCTCACTTGCTTTACTAAGTCCACAAAAATGGCAGTGAATTAAAAGGCAGCGGTATCCTAGAATTCCTCATGTCTTAGATGGACAGGTGGGACTCCCAGCTATGCTCGGTGCACTTCCAGGCAGGCCAGAAAGAAGAAAAGTTAATGGAGTCCAAAATCCTCCATGATTTCACAGGTGCTAAGCAGGTCCTGTTTATACCAAGGTCAATGGTGGTGGCTCCAATTCCCCTCGGTTTGTCTCAGTTGAGAGAGTAACTTGGCCCTAAATTTAATTTTCTGTGGGAACCCAAAATATGCACTAATGTGATTTTCAACCAAAACAGATTTCCAGTGTTAGTGAATCACTCTCTAAATAAGGGCAGCTTGTTTTCTCACCACTCTAACCCCCTAAGATTTCAAGGCAGCATCCTTTAAGCTAGAGAAGCTTGGCTTCCTGCAATTCCATTAATTCGTGTACTCATTTGGACATTAACATGAAAGAAGCCACAGGCTGACCCCATGATATCCTTGGCACTAACACTTCAGTGGAGTGTAAATGGAAGGTAACTACTTATCCATGAGCAAAAGTGGATTGATGATGTGCATAAAAGGATGATGGATGGACTAACGGGTCAGACAGGCAGTGCTTATAAATAGCTTTGAACTAGAGTGGCTGAAAATATTCTTTCATTTTGCACCCTTGCTTGCTTCAAAGCTTTAATTCATTACTCTTTATCTCTAGCAAACTAAAACTGAATGCACCACGCCATAAACAGTAATTTGATAGAAGGACTGTGCAGACCACAAAAGGTTTGGAAATAATCATCATGCAGTCCCTGCCATCCCTCCTCCCTGTCCCTGGCTCTTGAGGACCTCTACCATGGTAGCAGTTGACTGATGCATGAGAGCTACTTTCTGCGGATGAGGGTGCTTGCTCTGCCACTCACCACTGGAGCTGCTTTCTCTGACTGTTTTAGAGAGGGAGCTTTCAGTTTTCCCATCATAAGGTCTTGCAATTTGAGCTGTTTGCAAACAAAGCCTCTGCTTTCAGAGGTGTTTTCTGTCAGCTGCAGATACTAACCGATTTACTTCATAAGGTCACAATAGATAAATAATTGCAAATAAAGATTTTTCTTTTCTTCCTTGACTAAAAAGCAAAGGAGAGTTGAGGAGCACGCCTTATTAGTTACTTCATCATTATTTGAGATTCATTTCACATACCTTTATCCTATTTCCAATTGCGCTAACCTTGTCTTTTATTTTCTGTATTCTGATGTTTTGACATCTTGGAGACAGACTCTCCCAGGGTTAGTCAATTTCGATTTCGATTTTGATTTTGTAGGGACAGTAAACAACACGTGAGCATACCTTTTATATTCAAACCAGTCAATCTAAAGCCCACACTGTTAACCACCTGCCTTCATAGGGTCTCACTTTAGGCCACTATGCACCTGCTCCAATCACCTGAGGGCCAGGTAGCACAGCACCTGTGCCCCAGAGCCTGCCGAAAAGACTGAATCAAATCAATCCTAAACCTACTTACCTTGTCTTGCTGGTTCCTTCCTAAGGGAAGAAACTACAATAAAGGCTACTGTCTCTAATTTCTCTTGCTTTCTCCACCTCATAGACAACCCCTGTGCCTCCTTGTTTGGCCCCGTGTGTGATGTACCATGTCTTCTGCTTCCAGGGAATGGAATATGATGAACTTTCTTCACAACAGTCATTTCTGTGTCTGTGTCTCTTATCATTCCCGATGGAAACAAATCCCAAGTACTACTGAGAGACTACTAGCTTTATATACTTTTCTTCTTTTTCTTATTCTCAAAAGACAATTACCAAGCTTTTTCTAAGTGTAATCATCATTAAGTCAACCATTCAGATCAATTAGTTTAAATTACCAAGACTCATACATCAGTGAGATGCTTTGGTGAAAAAGCCACCATATTCATAATTGTATTCCTGTCCTAAATGCATCTCTACTCTTTTGTTAACTTTTATTACTAACCACTAAAGCTTCTGTTTCTTAATTTTTAAAATTGAATCACTCATTCTATCATTCAACACTAATGAATTGAATACATGTTACATGTCAGGAAACGTGGTGCAGCTACGGAGATAAATACGATATAACTATGCCCTTCAAGAAACCAGGAGAGCTAAAGAGAGAAGAACTCGCTTCTCAGTAGTCAGGAAGTGCTTTGGAGAAGCAAGTTTAAGTGCATCTGCTTTGGGTGGAGAAGAGCAGAGATATTATATGCAACTACAAAGATATCAGAACCAGAACGGGAACCATGATAGGATTTACTTAGAATAGTGAAGATTTCAGAGTGCCTGGAGTAACCTCCATGTGTGCTGTAAAGGTAGGTTGTGACTGAATAAAGATTTCTAAGTGACAAACTAAGGAAGTTAGACTTTACCTTATGGGAATAAGGGTCAGGGCAGCAGAGTATTAGAAGTATTATACCTAGATTTCTATTTTAGAATGATAATGTTGTTAGCAACTTGAAGGGTTGATTGAAGGAGAAATAAACCAAAAATAGTGATACTGGTTGGTAGGCTTTCACTATTATTGTTCAAATGGGAAATAATGAATGTTCAGCCTAGATGGGGACAAGGAGGAAAAAAAATTGTTTGAAATAATAATGAGAAAATTAAATAAAAAAAGAACAAGGATGATTTAGTATGTGACGTGAAAAGAGAGGAAGTCTAAAAGATATCAAATGGCTCTTACACGGATAAATAGTAATACTATAAATGAGATGGAGAACAAAGAAAAAGTTGAAGAGCAACTCTACAAATTCCATATTTTCATGCTGAACAAGTTATATTAACTAAAAGACAAAAAAAAATTCAAATATACTGAATTCTTGATACAGGCCAAAAAATTTTTGGAAATGAATATAAAAAAGGAATAATCTTAGAAAACACAAGGTATGTATTGCATTTTCAATTTTATACAAAAAAAATTATAATTGCTCTCCCAAAATTACTCATAACAAAAGATAAAATATATTCAATAATCATTTTGAAGTGCTTTTAAATCAGATCCCAATTTCAGACTACTCTGTCTTAAATTTTTACCTACTCAAGTCTCAATAATAAAAATTACTGAGTCACTTTCAGTCCACATTATTTCACTAACACTGCCCATAACTCAACTACACTTTTAGAAAGTACAATTCAAAGGGATGTTTGACTCTCATATAAATAATTATAATATTTATAAGTCCCTCAATCTTAATATCATAAAGAATTCTAACCAACCGACTTTCATATGTCTGCCTACTATGTGCCAAAATTTAGAGTAAATTGTGGATATACATATGAGTAAATGATAATCACATATCATCCCTGCAAAATAAAATGAACAAAATGCATTTAACATGTTTAAAACATGTTATACGTTTTACTCCAAGAAGCTCTAAAAAATCAAAACTACAACCTCAGAGCCACAGATGATATCTTAACCATTATAACACGTCCTTATAACAAATTGGAAATAATTTGTTTAAATATTATTATATAGGTTTTATACAGAACCACCACCAATTGTTTGCAGTTCAGAGAGAGCATATTTTTACAGGGAATGATCTTAAGAAGAAAAAATAAATTATTCAGGAAACAAAAATCTCAGTGAGGGAAAAAAGAAAATTCTAGAAAATGAATGCCAGTGACTCTTTGGCAGGGACCATTGGATCAATGACAGAGAACAATTATAGACAACGTCAGAGCTCCGCAAGCCTGAAAATAATGGCAAATGGATCTCAATAATAATAACACACACACACACACACACACGTCTTTTATCAGGAAAATATGTAAATATATAGCATTAAGATATAAAATTTAGGGTAAGTTTCCTTATTAACACTCTCTGAAAGGAAAATGGATGCATAGTTTCATTAGAAAATGAGTACATAATTATCAATATATTAGTATAGGTTTATAGCATGCCTAGAATATTTGTATGTTTATCTAAAAATTAAGTTGATAAGGGCCAAATCTCTTTACATTCCAATTCAGAAAATCTTGACACAGTATAATTCAGGCAGATATTTTTTTCCTAGTGACTTGTTTTCAATGCACTTTATATTATTTGTAACCAATATTTTTTAAATTTGGGAAGTATGTTACTGTGTTTCAGTCTATGTTTATACTCCACTTTATATTTTTAATGGCATAAAACTCTTCTATGAATGGAGTCTAATACACTGTTCTATTTTTTTTTAAGATTTTACTTTAATGGATTATCATGCTATTCGTCTAAAAACCAAGGAGTTAATAAGTCAAGGTATGTGTGTTTAAAAACTAATTTAGAATGTATAAAGTAAAAAAAAAAAAAATACTGACCAGTCAAGTGTTGACAAGAATGTGGAAAAACTAGACTCTAATATCTTGCTTCCAAGGTGTGAAATGAAAACATTTCAGAAGTTCCTAAAAGTAAGTTAAACATACACCTATCATAAACCCAGACATCCAGCCCTTGGATATTTACCTTAGAGAAAGAGAAGCATATTTCCATATAAAACCTACGCATGAATGATTATAGCAGCTCTATTTGTAAGTGCTAAATACTGGAAACAACCCAGATGCCCTTTACTAAATAAACTGATAAACTCACGGTGGTACATCCACACAATGAAATACCATTAAGCAATAAAAAATAAATTAACTATTGGTAAATGTAACGATTTAGATGAATTGCAAATGCATTATGCTGAGTAGAAAAATTCAGTCTCATAAGGGTGCATACCGTGTGATTATACTGAAAGGTAAAACAGTAATGATGAAATACAGATGAGTGGTTGTCAGAGATGAAGGGGGTGATGACAAAGGGGTAACACAAGACAACGCGTTGGGATGATGCTCTGTACCTAACTGTGGTGGTAGTTACATGGGTCTTTCTACCTGTTAAATCCATAGAACTAAATATTTAAAAATTTTAACATTTATTTATTATTGAGAGACAGAGAGAGACAGTGTGATAAGGGGAGGGACAGACAGAGAGAGGGAAACATGGAATCAGAAGCAGGCTCCAGGCTCTGAGCTGTCAGCACAGCGCCCGATGTGGAGCTCGAACCCATGAACTGCGAGATCATGACCTGAGCCGAAGTTGGACACCCAACCAACTGAGCCACCCAGGTGCCCCTGAACTACGTATTTAAAAAGTCAATTTTACTGAATGGTAGTTCTTAAATTATAAACAGAACAAAATAATAAAGGAAATATGGTCCCTGTACTTTCTGTGAGCAAAAATTGAAAGCTCTCTGCTCCACTCCATTCTTCAAAGAGAAAAGGACTGAATAAGAATAGTGGGAGAAGGCTCTCTAAGTACATTTTCATGCCTGTATCTATATCTATCTATCTATCTATACACACACATATATAGGTGCATATTATTATTTTTCAGAAAAAAATATAACTTTTCATTCCTTCAAATTGAGCATTTACACTTTTCTTTTGGTTACTATCTCCGCAGCTCTCATTTTGACATTATTAATTAAAATAATACCTACAGAAACAGTCCCAGAGGAAAAAATATTTTATCTACAATGAAGACGATACACCCTGCTTTTGATTTGTACAACATACTAAGTGAAAACACTAGATTTCAGTTCATATGGGTTTTTAGAATTATGGTGTTGAAGCAGCTACTTTATATGCAAATATTTTTCAAAAATCAATCTTCTGTCTCACAGATTATAAACTGTCATATTTCACTCAGTTTAAATCTGGCATATGTTAAAGTATTCCCTGTTGTGCTTTTATCGTCACAAACAGTAAACTATTCAAAGCTCAGAGGAATGGAACTAACAGCATGTTTATGGAGTTTCATCAAAAACAGTTACAGAGAATACAAATTAGTTAATTCATCAGTTTCATATGTCTGTGCAATTGACTCTGCTTTTGAAACTTACAACCATAAGATTTTGGAGGGCTAAATACAATGGTTTGGGAAACATGGAAAACAAGATTTGCTTATTTCATTTTACAGCAAATGGTGATGTTGACAAATTGGACCTCATAATGTTGTTCCTAAGACTTGGGTCTCACTGAAAAGCTGAGCTACTCTGCTTTGTGTTTTAATTACTATCAGCCAGTAAATATAAGGGGAATTTTAGTATTATATTCTTGTTTAATATCTAGTCTTTCTGCCTGAAAAATAATTAAAAATTATTATCCTGGACTCTGTCAGTAGCTACTCTACAGAATTCCAACCAATGTGTTTACTTCCTTCCTTGAAATTTTATTTAACTGTTCAGAGATGGAGTTTTTCCTTTTTGTTTGGCTCATAGAGAAACAGAAATTATTTAAAAATAATATACTATCACAGTATCTGTAGCAATCAGGACACTTAAAATTTAAACAAAAAACCTATTCCACCTTAGATAATAAAGTATTGTTTAGGACAAAGCATGTTCCCTAGTATATGTGCTGCCAAAGCGAGCATGAAAGTATGTTCCCTAATAAGAAACTATTGCTGCTCTTTTGTTTCATTTTAAATGCTACTGAATATTCTGAGACTCTTAAACTTTATTTAGTCTGATATCTCCAAAATGAGCTCCATAGGATAAAAGCTATATGTGTTTTGTTCAACAGTCTGTTATAACTGCCTAGGAACTCTGTGTGTGTGTGTGTGTGTGTGTGTGTGTGTGTGTGTGTGTGTGTGTGTGTAATGTTTCTATTTTTTGAGAAACAGAGCATGAGCAGGGGAGGGGTTGGGGAGGGACAGAGAGAGAGGGAAATCAAGGATTCAAAGTAGGCTCTGTGCTGACAGGCTGACCACAATGAGCCCCACGCAGGGGCTCAAACTCACCAATCCTGAGATGATGACCAAAGCTGAAGTTGGTTGCTTACCCAGGTGCCCCCCCCCCAGAAGCTATATATTGCATAAGTTAATTAATCACATTTTTAAAATGAGGTAAATCTAGCCTCAACATAACAAAAAGAACTGAACCAAGTTATGGTAGATTGGGTTTCTAACAATGGTCACAATATTTCCTATGACATATGATCATTTGCAATGTGTCCTTGCCAATCCCCTAACAAGAAACAGAATCTACTTCCTCTTCCCTTAGAACTAGAATGATCTTGTGGTTCGTTTCAATGAACAGAGTGCAGCCAAAATGATGCTGTACAGCTTCCGAGTCTGGGCCGGAAATGCTTTGCAATTCTGTTTCTGCTATTTAGAATATTTGCTCCTAGGAGCTGTCCAGGTAAGGAAGCTCAGGAAGGTCATTTCAAAAAGTCACATGGAGAGTGACAGATAGGGTTAGCCTCCACACAATCCTTGCCCAGGCACCAGATGAGGGCAGCCATGTTGTATATTCAGGCCCAGCCTCTCTCTTACTTCAACCACTTGAGAGACTGATGGCACATGGAACAGAAAACAATAAAAACAAAAATTCCCAAATTCTACCCAAATGTTAGCAAGATAGTGGTCATTGTTTTAAACACTTCGTTTTGAAATAGACATCAACCAAAAGCTTAAAACGTAAGTCACGTATCTAGTGTTAGTGAAACTCACAGAAACCAAATCTGTTTTCCTCCTCTCCAAATCTGAAGCACAGTATTCTAACATTTGCTTTTTGTTTTGCAAAATTTATATCTCTATTCTTAACTTTAAAATAATGGATGGAATACAATGTAGGCATTACTTTATCTCTAGAGTTAGTCTTAATTATCTGTGACTTATTAAAAAGAAACGCAAATAATACTCCCGTAGGAAGATGTGATACTTGAATAATCAGCACCTGTACACATAAAAAAGAAGATCCTAAAACTAGAATCAAAATGTGCCCACAAGGAACTTCAAATACGTTTAAGATAAATACATTTATATTTTCCTGTACATATGACGAAAAAAGGAAAAAGTGCCTGAAGCATTGCCTCTAGATAAAGAAAGAGGGCTGCCAAATCCCATAAATTTAAAATACGTTGAAATCCAAACAACTTTGCTGAACAAATTTTCTAGAGCTCAGCATTCTTTTTGAAGCAGAACATTATCAGCCTGTAAGTTTTGGCAATTCAATCTCTTCAAATGGCTTATAAGTAGATGTATTATTAGTGTTTTGAAAGTTACAGTAGCAAGTTATAAAAGTTGGATATGAAATAGGAAGAAATGAAATTAAGGACCCCAAAACGTTATATATTCAGTTGTGAACATGATCCAAAGTTTTCATAAACCATAAAACACAAAATGATTAAAATAATTTCATTCAAATTGATGAGTATTTTTAAAACTTTATGAGTATTTATTAACCAGAATGTTATGTTCAGTGCTAAAAATTATAAAGCAAAGGAAAGAAGAAAGGAATGGAGGGAAGGAGGGAGGAAAGGTGGACAAGGAGGAAATGTCCTTTTATTTCTTTGAGAATTTACAGTATGTATATCTATATCTATATATAGAAAAGTTAGTGTGAAAAGGAACAAATGTGAGAACACGGATTCTCAGGAGTACAGTCTTAAATGTACAGTCTATGAACAGTTTATTTGTCCCTGCACTCCCCTTCACAAGTGAATATAGGCTCGTTCTAATTCTATACTCACATTCAATCCTCAATCTAGAGAAATTAGTAGGACTCCTAGAGTAAACACCCCCCTAGAATGCCAATTCATTCTTACATTACTTCAGTGACATGAGCTCTGTGACACATTTGACAGTGTTTTGGTACATTGTCTCAATCCCCTCTACTAGCTCCCCTTCCTTATTACACCATTGTTAGTCCAATTTGGGTTTCACCTCACCTGTTACAGTAAAAGGATTTTTTAAACCTAAAATCTGTTGTCTAGCAAGGGCCTTGAGGTTGGATATTAAATAACAAAAAGTAGCCAAGTTGCACATAAGTTTCTTTTCATCAACCTTCAGTGTGTGAGGTTTTTCTCAAAAGGAAACAGGGTCAGCGGGTGACTTTAAAAAATTCAATTCAAAATTAGGTGTTCTTAATCCCATTTTGCACTCCATTTGTTCCCAGGTTTCGGTGAAAGAACTATAGCGGGATGAATTTGGATTTACCTGAAATCTACTCAGGCTCCTGGCATTTCCACTCCATCTGTCTCATTACAGGTTTTAAGTTGTCTCTGATTTGCCCCATTTAGGTGCCTTGATAACAGCTTTGCATTTCAAATATCAAAACAGAGACTTTTTTGATGAACAGATGACAAGGAATGGAAGTCCTTAGATACCTATATCCTTCAAGAGTATACGCTTTTCATTCTTGACCATCTTCTGGGTGATTTTACCTATTTCCATTCTGATGACTTAGAGACCTACATCCTCAGTCCAGCTCTTTTTTTCTAAAACCAAGACAGGGACATTTGGTAGCCTGTTTTATATGACCACTTCCTGGACCCATAGCAGCCTCTAGATCAGCATTTATAGAACAGAATTTATTGCATCCACCACCCAGTTTCTTGTCCTGGCTCGCTTGTCTTGTTTAATGCACCACCTGGTTATCTAAGTTATCTAAGCAGAAAAATCCGCATGTGATCTTTTGGTTCCTCTCTTCCCTCACTTACTGTTATTCACTCAGTCACAAAATCCTGATTTATCTGAAAGAATACTTTTACAAAATGTACCCTTCTCTGCCTTCCCATTACCAATCTTAAGGTCCTTCTTACCTGGAATACTAAAATAGATCCTTAACTTATCCACTGCCTTTTGTGGCTTCTATCCTCGGTCAATTTTCCACTATTCCATAGGGTAGTACTTTGGATACACAAATGTGATCCTGGTACCTTACTTATTAAACCCTTCACAATTGCCACTTCAGTTTCAAGGTACACTCCTAACCCCATTCTAAGACACAAAGGCCCTTGTCTATGTCATTAGTCTCACTGTGTATGTTCCCCATTCCTAATCTTGTAATTCACCCATACCACGACATCCGCAGTTTCCTGTATGTCTGCTCATTAGTATATGCTCTTCTGTCTAGAAATACATACCTACTTTTTAGCCTGTTAAACACCTTGTTCCTCACAAACCTGCAGGCATTCCTTTCTATAAAGTCTTTACTAAGGTTCACACACCTCGATTTCCCTATCTAGCCACAACAGACATTGCTATTTTCCTTCACTGTGCCACCTCTATATCGTATAAATAACTCAAAAATTTGTTAAATATCTAGTTCCTCTTTAGGCTCTGAGTTCATTCTGCCGAACATGAACCATGTTCACTTTTCATCTTTGGTATCTGACGAGCACCTTTCAGATACTCCCAACACAATTACTGGAAAAATAAATAAATGAACAAGGATAAAAAATAATTAGCAAGATCTTTAGGTCGTTTCTCAGTCTAATTTTCTTTGTCTGGAAGAATGGAATATAATGCACAAATCGCTGAGCTCAATTTTATGAACTATGGTATCAAAGAAAAAAGCTAATACATAAAAAGAAAGTCTGGGGTGGAGAGAATATCAATGCTATAGAAATGTTTCCAGTAGGAGCTAGAAGATTTATGTAAGAGCAAGTAGGTAAGCTTAGTCTTGATGGACTAAATATGGAAAATAGGAAGGAGAGCAGAGTGAGCATAGTTGGTTGGAGAACAAAATGAGTGAAAGGGTTGAAGTCAAAGCCAGTGCAATGATTGTTGGAGACAATACAGAGATAATCTGGACAACTTTTGAGAAGTTATGAGACATAAAAATTGGAAGAGACAAATGTGGCTATTAGAAGATTTTAAATCACTTCAGAAGGTACTAATTATCATCATCAGGATATTTAAAAATAATTTGCTACAAAATTGGAGTAATTAAAAGAAATCACCAGATCTTGAATTTCTAATTATGAGTATACTTTTCAAAATGACTTGTCAAGGCTGATAGAGTCTGTTACAATTAAGTAGCTAATCTATTTATTGACAGTTCATCCTAACACACAGAAAGGGTCTTCATACCTTGCTGCAATCTTCTAGGTTCCATCTCTTTGTAGTTCTGAGAACACTCATTCAAGGTTCCAGTAAAAACTTATTTTTTAAACCATTCCTTGAATTTAACCTTTGTTTACATTGTTTAACTCTTTGGTTATGCTATGGCTTCCCTATAATACTCTTATGTAATCTCTACTATACAAATTCCTATTCATCCATCAAGACAGGGGCACCTGGGTGGCTCCTTCTGTTAAGCCTCCAACTTTGGTGCAGGTCCTGATCCCATGGTTTGTGAGTTCTAGTCCTGCATTGGACTCTGCACTGAGAGTGTGGAGCCTGCTTGGGATTCTCTCTCTCCCTCTTTCTGTATCCTCCCCCACGTGCTCTCTGTCTCTGAAAATAAAGTTTAAAAAAAAAAATAGTGCAAATGTCCCCCACTCTATGAGGTTCTCCCAGACCCACAGGCCAAAATTAGGGTTAAAAAGCAACTTTTCACTCCTATTTTAGAACTCAACATACAAAATCATTATTGCTATCATACAGCTTTCTATCAAGGTTCCTAAGGCACCAAATTGAGCCTTATTTATCTTGACCTAGAGAACTTTTGCAGAGTTTCTGGCAAACAGAATGAGTTAAATAAAGGTTTAGAAAATTAAAAAATATTGGTTAGATAATAATGTGTTGACAGCTTTGAATTGCCAACAATCTAATGTTTTTATCTTTTCATATATAATATTCTGTTAAAAACAGCTGACAAGAAAACAGAAAAAATTTTGCCTATCAAGTAAACAACATATTTAAAAATAGTCTAGGCAAGGTAGAAGTGTAAAGACACTTTCATATGCTGCTAGTACAAGCATAAATTTCTGAAAGCAGTTTGGCAATATTTACCAAAATTTAGGAAGCCTGGGTGGCTCTGCTGGTTAAGCATCTGACTTGGGCTCAGGTCATGATCTTGGAAGTTTGAGTTCCACATCAGGCTCTGTACTGACAGCTCAGTGCCTGGAGCCTGCTTCAGATTGTGTGTCTCCCTCGCTCTCTTCCCCTCCCCTACTTATTCATTCATTTTCTCTCTCTCTCTCTCTCTCTCTCAAAAATAAATAAACATTAAAAATTTTATATAAAAGATGAAATGTCATGTAATCACTGAATTTTATGTTTTTATGTTTTCAAATATTATATAAAAACAGAAAAAATGTCTTTAATACTTTTTTTTGAAGCCATTGAAGACTGATTTGTACATAAATCCTAATTCTGCTCCATACTAGCTAAATAACTTACACAGAGTTACTTGTATTCTCCAAACTGTAATTTTCACATCCATACACTGGGCATAATAATAGTAACTATTTCATAGGGTTGATGTGGGAAATTAAAGAAAACATGTAAAAGAAATTCAGAACAATGCCTAGCACAGAATAAATGATCAGCAATATAATTTATTATACCAATGACAATAACAATGATGGAAGCGGCTCATAAAAAGCAAACTGGAACTAGTTTTAGTAGGAGTACCTAGGATTGCAAGATGAAGCATTTCATTTTAGTACAGCTCAACTGTTAGGATAGTGTTTCAGAGTGAACTAAAGATGAAAAGACAGAGAGAACAACTTCAACATTTTCCTTATAAGCATTTTTGGAGAAAAATACATAATCCTATTTTTGGCTCTCATTATTCTGGGCACAGTAGTGCTGTATGTCATGGTTTTCATGATTAGGATGGATATTTTGGAGTTCCTTTTCAGATATATAAAA
>PJEM01017152.1:0-23108 GCA_004023845.1 Helogale parvula | reverse complement strand
GCCAATGACATATCAGATAAAGGGCTAGTATCCAAAATCTACAAGGAACTCACCAAACTCCACATCCAAAAATCAAATAACCCAGTGAAGAAATGGGCAGAAGACATGAACAGACACTTCTCCAAAGAGGACATCCAGATGGCCTATAGGCACATGAAACGATGCTCAACATCACTCATCATCAGGGAAATAGGGAAATACAAATCAAAACCACACTGAGATACCACCTCATGCCAGTCAGAGTGGCTAACAAGTCAAGAGACTATAGATGCTGGCAAGGCTGTGGAGAGACGGGCACCCTCCTACACTGTTGGTGGGAATATAAACTGGTGCAGCCCTCTGGAAAACAGTGCGGAGATTCCTCAAAAAAATTAATAGTTGAACTCCTCTATGACACAGCACTAGCACTGCTAGGGATTTACTCAAGGGATAAAGAAGTGCTGATGCATAGGAGCACATGTACCCCAATGTTCATAGTGGCCCTTTCTACAATAGCCAAAACATGGAAAGAGCCTAAATGTCCATCAAGTGATGAATGGATCAAGAAGATGTGGTATATATATACAATGGAGTACTACATGGCAATGAAAAAGAATGAAATATGGCCATTTGTAGCAAAGTGGATGGACCTCGAGGGTGTCATGCTTAGTGAAATAAGTCTGGTGGAGAAGGACAGATACCTTATGTTTGCACTCATAAGTCTAACAGGAGAACAGGAGAAACCTAATGGAGGACCATGGGGAGGGAAAGAGGGGAGTTGGGGAACGAGAGGGATGCAAAACCTGAGAGACTATTGAATACTGAAAATGAACCGAGGGTTGAAGGGGGAGTGGGAATAGGAGAAAAGGTGGTGGTAATGGAGGAAGGCACTTGTGGGGAAGAACACTGGGTGTTTTATGGAAACCAATTTGACAATAAACTATTTAAGAAAAAAAGACCTTTAAGTTCTTATTAAAATCGTCTATTGTGGAATGCTCTATTATCATTCCTAAGTGCTGTCAAATCTCCAGTATTTAGATTTTACAGCACTTAGAAAATGTAACAAGAGTATTCTACATCTCGATAGCCAAATTATAGAAGCAGCCCAAGTGTCCATTGATAGATGAATGGGTATAGAAGAGGTAGTATATGTACAGAATGGAATATTATTCAGCCATAAAAAGAATTAAATACTGCCATTCGCAATGACATGGATGGAGCTAGAGAATATTATCTGAAGTTAAATAAGTCAATCAGAGAAAGACAAATACCATATAATTTCACTCATATGTGGAATTTAAGAAACAAAATAATGAGCAAAGGGGAACAAAATAGAGAGACAAACCAAGAAACAGACTCTTAACTATAAAGAACACAGTGATAGTTTCTAGACGGGAGATTGGTGGGGGGGGTGGGCGAAATAGGTGATGGGGATTAAGGAGAGCACTTGTAATGAGAATGGGGTAATGTATGGAATTTTGGAATCATATTGTACACCTAAAACTAATATAATACTGTATGTTAACTAAGTATAATTACAAATTTTTAAAAAACTTGATAAAAATAATATTTTACATCTGCTGGCTCCTTTCCTTTCCCATGTTACCAGCCTACTTCAAACCCACATTACCTTTTCTCTGCCTGTCGCAACAGGCATCTAACTGATCTCCCTTCATCTTTTTTCTTCTTTCCTGTAATCCATTTTTACATAGAGATGTCAGATTAATCTTTCAGAAACAATCATCTTGTTCAAAATTTCATTCAACATTTCCCTATTACTGGAGGTGTAAAGGCCCAACTGTTAAACCTTTCAAAGCGTGCTTATAGCTGATGTTACTCTCCTAGTTTTGTGCCTAGTCAGTACACAAACTACTACTCATTGTTTCGTTGAATGTTCATTAAAACTTACCACTTCTGTACCTTTGCTTTTGCTGTATCTCTGCCCTATTGTCCACATGCAAATGCTTTCTCTTTGTCAAAGACTTGTTCCCAATGGTACTTTTCTCAATACCCCCTCGTCAAGAGTTAGACATTTTCTCTCCCTGTCCCCATCCTCCTCTCTCCTCTGAACTTCTCAAACGCTTTATCTATACTTCAGCACTCATTATTTTCAATTTTATTATTAGCACTGAGTGTGTCTTATTGGTATCTTGAGAAATGCCTAGTGCTGAATGTTTCTTTAACAAATAAATGTATGACTGCATACTAACCCCAATCTCATTAAGGGGAAAAACGAGGTTTTACTCATTTTCTTCTCTACATAACACTCAGCCCAGTAGCTTACACACGAGATGTCCAACAAGTGCCTGTGATATGAATGAAGATTCTGCCACCACAAAATGTCCAGCACTTGGACCCAGTTCTTCCAAACCATTACTCCTAGGCAAGGAAGCTGTTAATTGCTCTATGCCCCGTCTGATTGCCCTGTATTCTGCCTTTAGTCTTATTTGCCCACTGCTCCATAGAGAACACCAATTCAAAATAAGCAAAGCATCAGCCATGAAACTTTGTCTTGAAATGACCCCCAAAAGCAAATGGCTTCACTTTATAGCATTTAACAGAAATCGTTCCAATTGTAGTGCCTTGCCTAAGTCTCCCCAAATCTGAACTTTTACCATGAATAAGCGACTTTAGGCAAAGTAGTTCTTACTATCTGTACTCTGTCGCTTCTAGATTAGACTAATGCTACAGTTGGCTGACTTATCTTCCAGTAACCACCTTTGCCCATGCCCCTCAGTCTGTCCTTTACTCAGAAGGGATATTTCTAAAATGTGTATCAGATTATGTCACTCTTCTACTTAAAATCCTATAATGACTTCCCATTGCATCCAGAAAAATAAACTTATTAATATAGATCATAAGGCCCAACAAGGTTTGGTATTGCTTACCTCTCAGACTTCATTTCCCTTCACTGCCTCTCTCTCATTTACTATGCTCCAGTCATGTTAACCTTCTCTGTTTTGCTTGAACATACCAAGTCCATTTTCATCTCAGGGCCTTTAACTTGCTCTTTCTTATTTTGGAATGCTCACCTCCCAGAAGTTCACATGGCAATCCCCTTCATATTGTTCAGATCTCAATTCTAATGTCAGAGAAGACTTGCTTTCCTAACAATGCTAGGCACATTAGCTATTTTTATCTTCATAGCAGTTATTGGTAGCTTATATTAATTATTTTTTACATATATATCATATTTTACCTTCTCCAGAATGTAATATCCCTGATGGGAGGAAGTTTGTCTATCTTGGTCTTTGCTGTATCCTCAAGACCTAGCATTCTGCCTAGCTGTCAATAAATATTTGATTACTAACTGACTTCCATAGCTATTTCTGAGCCTCTACACTTGTGCCAGGTTATGTGCCAGATGCTGGGGATTTGAAATTGAATAAAACAGAGTCCCTTCCCTTAAGGAGTTCACACTCTGGTCAGGGAGACAGATGCAGAAAGAGACAGTTCTAGCATGGTGTTATATATGTCATGCTAGGAGGAAACATTAGGTGCCGTGGAATCATTGAGGAGGGGGTGCCCAGACCAGCTTGGGGCACAGAGGGGAGAGAAATCAGAGAAAGCTTTCCAGAAGAGGTTATGCTCAAGCTGGAGTTTTGGAGTATGAGAATGTATATATGGGAGGTGGGATAGAAAAGGTAATTGTAGTCAGAGGAAAAGACATAAGACACGATGGCACATTGTGAGAACTAGAATTAACTCAGTGTGGTTAGGACACGGTATGTGAGGGGAGAACTGGAAATGGACGGTGTTGAGAGGTAAGACAGATAATCAAGGCCTTCAGATGTTAGAAGTAAGGAGTTTTGGACAATGGAGACAATTGAGAACTACCAAAGAACTTTAAAGGAAGAAGTTGGGTGAAAACATCATTTTCCATCTCTGAAGGCAAGAGGGGATACTATTAAGCGCAAACTTTATCTGCCACAAACGCACTGATCTCCAATATTTGCATTGTGCCCGGTGGGCACACTGCTCAAGACTAAACACTTACCAGAGAGATAGAGGGCTTTGTCCACCATGTACTCCTCAGCAAAGCGAATGTGACAAAAGTTCTTTTTGCTTTTTCGAATAGCAATGATCTCTCCACACTGTTCGAACACTTCTACAATGATCTGCTCGGTTCCATTTTCAGGCAGGCCACCCACAAATACTGTTTTGCACCCTGGTGGGCGTTCTCGAGTTGCAGGAGGTGGAAGATCTAAGCAGAATTGCAAAAACATTTGAAATTAAAATGTTTACTTTGGACAGACCTCTTAGAAATCTAACATGTCCCAGAGATAGTCCTACTGTCCCCATCAGACTTTTGCCTCTAACGTGCTCATCTCTGCTCCACAGCACATGAAAATCATTTTCTTCAACGGTTTGGTGACCATGACGTCTAAATGGTTAAAAACTCAGACCCATCTGTCTGTTCCATCTAGAGTTGTTTAATTCTGTTCTTTAGTTTTATTGTGACAACTCCGCTATGCCCAATTTTCAGTTGTTTTTGCTAAGAAGCAACTTAGTGGGGAGATTCCACTCACTTTAAATTCTTACTTTCAGGGATTCTCAGAACCAAGGTCCCTGAGAAAAGGGTTGTTTAATTCAGTGGAGAGTTACCAAATTCCCTCTGTTCATGGTTACTGAATTAACTGTTTCAGAATTAATTTGACAATGACGGGGTAAACATTTACAAAAATATTTATGAGTGTCAGAATGATTCGGCTGACAGTCAGCCAGACTATAAACTATCCTTTTTAGTTTTTTTTTTTTTTTTTGGCTTTTGATATCAGCAAGCCTTTCCTCAAATTCCTTGCTGGAAAGGTGAGGTCCAGAGTCAATTGTGCAGCATTTAGAGGGAAGTATGAAAGATAGCAGACAGAGTAAGCTCATGTGGGAAATCATTAACTAAAGTGAGATAAATTTGGCTATAGAGAGTCATTAAAAACCTACTTAACGAGATGATTCTCCCTCTG
This sequence comes from Helogale parvula, assembly GCA_004023845.1. NCBI lineage: Eukaryota > Metazoa > Chordata > Mammalia > Carnivora > Herpestidae > Helogale > Helogale parvula. The sequence continues at coordinate 18,168 of PJEM01017152.1, read as the reverse complement.
CTAAAAAATATGCTTTCTACTCACTCATCTTATACATAAAGCTTGTTGGATCTGCTAGCTCCTTGTTGCTATTTATGTGTACCCAAGCATTTTCCAAGCAAAATTCTATAGTTCATACCTCAACAAAACAAAGCATGATAGTCAAGGGTTTTGTCATGTTGGTTTTGTTATCTGCAAGGATTTATTTGGTGGATTCCACTTTCCATTCAGTTCTTCAGAATAATTCTCCCAGCTCAAGATTTGGAGAGCTCAACTAGTGATAACTGCTCCCATGCAAAAATAAATGAGTCTCACTTGTAGATTAGGCCAAGGTCTCCACCTGACACTTATCCAAGTTGGCAAGCAGATGATTTGGGAACTTCCTTGGGTATGAGCATCTCTAGCTTCCTCACGTTGCTACCACTGTCTGTCTTATCAGTGTGGCTCAAATAATCAGGTTCTCATGACACTCTCTTCCCCTCTATTTAGTCAATAAAGGGGATAAAGGGATTCAGGAAACTTAAAAAGTTTCTGTTAATTAAAAAAATTTCTGTAATTTCAAAAACCCACTATACTGTTTTTTTGTTCCACAGGAGAAATTTAAAGGGAAAAGGAAGATAACCTAGCAAGCAGGAATGTGAAATATCTTAGTCATGGGCACTGGAATGATGTAGTTTTAGCAAAAAAAAAAAAAAAAAGGGAAATGAGATCCAGAATCTCTTAAGACTTCTGCTTCTGAGTTTTTTAAGAAATGGAAGGTTTCTAACATCACACTTCCAGTGATTCCCAATACCGACAGCACATTTAGAATCAGCTTTGGAGTCAAACAAACAAAAAATTCCTGGGCCCACTCCAAAGAATGATTTAATTAGGCTGGGGTATAGCCTGTGCATTATATTTTTTAAAGCTCCTCAGGCAACTCTAATGGTAGCTAAGATTGAAAACCACTGACTTGGTCTAAACTTCTCATATTACAAAGAAAAACTTTAGCTAAGTGAGGTTGAATGACTCATTCAAAGACACCAAACTGGATAGAAAGAGAAGGAATATGAACTTGGAGCAGACAAACCTGGATTTAAACCTTAACTTAGTAAGTGCATAACCTTGTGAAAATTACATAACCTCTGGGAACCTCTTTCTTTCATCTTTAAAATAGGGACACTGTCCTCATCTTTACAAGGATTTTTGTAGGATAGTTGATAATCTACTGTCTATATTGCAAGTGCTACAATGCCTAGCACTTCATAGATTCCCAATTGGTACTTATTGTAGTGTTATTATTATATACAATTATGGAACGCAGGTTTTCTGATTACCTATCTGGGGCTTTCTACAGCACTACTACAAGACTGGGGTAAAATGGCAGCTTAAGACCAGGACTTCTAAACTCCCAGCTCGTTGCTTTATCCAGATGGTCAGATAAGGCTTTGTTTGAGAAGGAATCACTCTTCTCAATAGAGGAATCTACAGCTGTGAAGACACATATGGTTTTGACCAGGGAACACAACCTATTCACTGACTATATAGGTAAAGAATTTTCAAGAGCACCCTTACAGTTAGAGCCATGTTTTCAAATTAAGGGCTTTAGACTAAAATCTCGTTATAGAATCCTTCTGAAGTTTACTATTTAAGGAATTTGATGGTAAAGAATCTTTTTGTGAAGTAAATGTCCACCTTTTTATATTATTTAAGTTTGCTCAGGTAGGCCTACCTTTTGGTCCACTGAGAGACGCTAAAGAGTACCTGGTTACTGCTGCAGTTACATATAACACTGAAAATACAAAGCCTCTTTCCTTTGACTACATTTGCGAGATTCAAAAATTCTGTGATGAAGTCATCACTCTATTTAGATGCTCTGATTATTCTGTGGTAACTTTGCTAAGCAAGAAAGCATAAAAGCCACTAAGAATAGTGTAAAGAATGCTGGGGATTTATTTATTTTCCTTGGGTAAATGTAGAAAGCCTCTTTGATAGCATTCACTGAGATTTAGGTGTATGCCACCAAACAAGGCTATGGGCGGTACTATCTTCCTTAGAGGATAGTACTTATTCTTTAATTAACAGCTCAAAGCACTTTATTGTCTGGGCCTGATTTACTAATCCCACTGGAATACAGTGATCTGGGCACAGCAATGCTAACTCCATAGGAGAACATATTCAAAGTCACCTATTAATTAATGTGCTAAACTCTTGTAACACCCCAATCGCTACTCTGGATAGAGAAGAAGAAAACTCCATGTAAAATGATTCAAGATAACTGAGAGTATAAAAAATTTTAGTCTCTGGTAATGGAAAAGGAGGAGCTTCTAGAAATTCTAATTACAGCTAAGTACCTACTCTGGGGAGCTCTGTTGGGGCAATCAGCATTAAGATCAGAGTCACTGCTGATCTATGAAAAGTGAGGCAGGGGGCAGCATGAAGGACCTATAAATCACTTGCATCTTGCTTTTCAAAGGAGCATCACAGACCACTCAAGTGGTTTGCCAGAATTTACATACTGAAAAGTATTTTAGTTGATTTTATTAGATTCCCAAGACTGAAGGCCCCCTAGATAATCATCTGGGGTCAGATATATTTTAATGTAATTCCAACTGATTAGAAATAATGAGAAGACTGGTGAATTTTTATTAATTCTCAATTTACCCACTTTCTCTAATTTTCTTTATAGAACCCAACCCCAGGAGCTAAAACGAGGTCGGCCTGCTCTGATATGGTAAAGTGAAAAAATCGCTCTTTTTCTGGGTTTTGGGTGCTTTCCCACATCCCTGTACACAGATAGCATATGATATTCCACCATTTATTCCACATTTACTGTTAACTTGACAGTAGATTCCAAATGCAACCTCTTCATGTAGAAAGTTTATCATCTGAAGTGGGAGGAAAACCAATAGTGTGGTGTCCTGAAAACCAAGTAAAGAAAGTATACCAATGAGTAAGAAGTAATCAACTGTGTTGCATATGACTTTTTGGCCAATTAGGACAAGAACTGAGAATTGACTACAGGATTTAGGTCACTAGTATTTTTTTTAAGTTTATTTATTTTGAGAGAGACAGAGACAGTGTGAGTGGGGGAAAGGCAGAGAGAGGATCCTAAACAGGCTCCACGTTGTTAGTGCAGAACACGACATGGGCTCAATCTCACCAACTGTGAGATCATGACCTGAGCCGAAACCAAGAGTTGGACACTTAACTGACTGAGCCACCCAGGCACTTCTGGTCACTAGAGTTCTTAAACAAGGGACAATCTGATAGAGGGGTGGGGCAAAAGCATAAATAAAGATTTAAAAGAGAATTGGAAAAGAACTGGAAAGAGCTAGTGAAGAGGATGTTTGCTGCTACTGGGTATACATACAGAAATGCAAAGTCCTCTTTCTCTTTTACACATTTTCAAATGTTGGAATTCCTCAGTGCGCTCTGCTTGTCATCCTTTCCTGATCTAGATAATCTCTCTACTGGTCTTAGTCATTCTTACACCCTCAAATCACATAATGTTTGAAGGGTGAAGGGGTTCCTCGTACTAAGAATAGTAGAGACATAAAGTAATTTAAGGGCTAAAAGGTACCCATTGGACCTAGCACCCAATATTTAAGTGGACATGAATTAGAGCAATGAATGATTAACTATTGTTTTAATTTCCATATCTCCCATGTGGAAATGTTCCAGGAGAAGGTAGGCTTATAGTTGGGCTGGAAAGGAGTGTGATACTTGGAAGCAGCTGCACTTGACTAAAGGATGGGTATGTGGCAAGTACAAACAATGAATTGAAAACAGTCAGATGAAGCATATCAGTGAATTTCGAAGTCTGGAGTTAGGCTTGGTACTTGTAGGCAATGGGAAGCTTGGATTTTATGGGTTCTGTATATTTGACAAGCACCTGGATGAAGTGTCAGATGGGAGAGGGGGGAAGTAATTGATGGTAAAGATCCTGTCTAATGAAGCGAAAAGACAGAAGCAGATTTGATGGGTCCATAAAGAAATTGTGAGAGTCCCCAGATTATAGGACCTTATTGCTGAGAGGCCACCGAGTGCAAGAGAATATACCAGAGACAGAAGCAGAATATACCAGAGGCAGGCCTAAGTACTGGGGTTTATAATAAAGGCCTTCTCAGAAAAAGTTGGTAGGCTCTGGAGAAGATAAGTGACTCAGTTGTACCAAATCCCTGCTCTTCCCATCACAGTTTCACAGTGTGGGGCTGTGAACAAAAATGTCACTTGCCATGCTTTCAGCACCAAATTTGAGGGAGTCTTCTCCATTAGCCAGTGTTTTCCCCACAAAATTAACCTGAGCCCCCTTTCGACAAAATCCAAATTCTAAACAGGAAACAGAATACCAGTTCACTTTAAGCTATGTCAGGAGGGTTAGTTTTTAATTCAATTCCAAAGCCAGGTTCCTTCCCTGAAGCCACCACTTTACTGGTACTAATTGCTCTGTCAGTATTCTTAACACAGAGATGAAGAACAAAAGAATTGAGCCATGAAGGTAAAATGCTTGCTTCTCACTCTGTGGCTCTTTCAGCTCAGATTCAAGAAGGCATGCCTGTAGGTGGGAAAGATAAATGTATTTGTGGGATGTTTATCTATTTCTTTTCCTAGAGACTATCAAAAGTTAGAGCCTCTTTAAGCTGTGTATGTCTACATTCCTTTAAAGACCATTCAACAATGTGGTCTATGCATTCTACACACTGTATCTGTTATTCTTTGGAAATTCAGAGACTGAATATCCTGTAAAGTCATATCTTGTACCCAACCTCGACATTACAGGGTATGATCCATCCTGTTATATTAGACTTCATTGAGACAATGAAAGCCTAGATTAGGCTGATTATATGATATGTGAATGATTAAACCAGCAGGGTTCTATCTTTACATAAGCAGGAGGTTTTAACACAGGAAATGCCTAAATTCATGGCTTTTGAAGTAAAAAAAGGTAGAATTAGTGGTGCACAACTTTCCCTAATCCAAAAGCAACACACTGGATGAAAGGGAAAAAAGTCCATTGCCCATTTGTAGGGACAGTGGCACTAAGAGGAAGAGACAAGGGTACAACAGTGCCATTCATTCACCTAAGCACTAAACACAAATCCAGGAATGGCCACTTGAGCTGGCAGATAACGCTTACTAGGCCATCTTATTCTCCATTCCCTAATTCTTCTGTGACATACTAGCTTTTCTCCCAATTCAGTCCTCTGAGATGTTAGCCTCCTAGATTTCTTATTGGCCTGGAAGTACCCTGCTGACAATCAAGTTCAAAGACCTGAAGAAGGCATTAAGAACATTTCTCACTACCAAAAAGGGCTGAGATGATTTGGTCAACCAATCCTGACTGATTCTAAAGTCCTTTCAGCTATGAATAGACTACACTAAGTAGAATTTCCATGCCAGGGCCCGATTCCATGATTAACTAATTCCTGTGTAAGGTAGGAGATGAAAGAGTTGTCTGAAGTCACTTGTCAAAAGTTCATGTTTATTGTGATAAGGCAAGTTCATTTGATCTATGGCCTGAACTCTTGAATGTGTCCCTTAACAGCTTTAATTTTAGTACTGTAGTGGCAGCTCCCTTAAGTAGGTCACCCAGAACCACCAGAACTGTGGAAATAGCTTTAATGAGGCTGGGCCATGTGCAGAAATAACATCTGATCACTTAAAGTAAATAAAACTCCAAATAGATCTAGAAAAATGTTTGATTCAATTATTCCTGCTATATTTTAAGTGAAATATGGTCATCATATGTTTGGAGATATTTTTAAGAGTCTAAGGAGAAACCTTTTCATTACTGACAAGATAGATCCCTAGATCACGTCCACATGAATTTCATTGACTGGATGGATGCAAGTGGTTTGACTTAGTCTCAGTATTCTTCATAGCAAGTTAAACCTCACCCCACCGTCTACTGTAGCCCATCCGTTGAATAGCAGTAGTTTGAGTGATGTGTGAATAGCTAGGAGCAATGGAGGATTCTTAGCACCAAATGTATATTCTCACGTGCCTCAGGCAGGCTCAGACACGCTTTACTATGGCCATTATCAGCATGTAGGCCAGTTATGAAAAAGAGAGTCTGCAAATGACAGTGTTGAACAATTTGTGTCAGGTGTCTCTTTCTGTATGAACACACTTGAATTCCTTACCAGATGGCAGTAGAAACATGTTTTATCATTTGTACTGCAACCAACATACAGAAATCTACTGTTCTGTGAATAAAATTTAGCCTTGGCTAATAAAAAATTTCCCCATCTTCTGTTTTCTAGGTGAACCTTCTGAACATACATCTATGAAGCCCTAGGGTATTCTTTTGAAAAACAAGGAAGTGTTCCTAGACACCAAAACATTATGACTTATGTGGAGAAAAAGCAGAATATTACTTGGATTTGGAGGGAAAAGTGTGCAGCTTTTACAGTGTATGATCTCTTTTACTACTGGCATATCTGGTGGAATTGGAGGAGGTACTATTCCCAAGCCAGGCATCATTGGAGTTATTGGTGGAATTCCAGTCATCATTCCAAGAGCAGGATCAAAGTCTAAAAAAGGAGAGGAAAGAGAGAACAATAAATGACAGCAGGCAAGGCCAAGTGGAGGCAGAATGTTATCTTATAAATTTCAATCCAAGGGTCTTTCTAAGACGGAGGCAAAATATTTAAGAAAACATGGTATTAGCATTAGGTCTTAAATATTATATTCTACCTGTGCATCTTCCTTTTGGGATAGGGCTGTTTGTTTTTGCTTAACCAGTCTATTTGTCTCTGTATCTCATTTTTGACATCCAAAGCCTTTCATACTATGTGCCTTATCTGTTGATCTTGCCTTTACTAGTTTGCAACACACACCCTCTGCTACATTCAGACAAGGCTCCCTGCTATCCCTTGTAACACTTCTTGTCTTTTTGCAGGATAGCATGGTATTAAGAACATACAATTTTGGAGATTAGGCAGACCTGGGTCCTACTTTATTGTTTGCTTAATAGGATGAATCTTTTGAAAGTCCATTTCCCCGTTTGCAATTACCTACCTTATGGGAGCTTGTGATGAATAAACAAAATGATGAGTGCAATACACACAGCATAATGTATAGCACAAAAATACTATTCTTCATGCTTTTGATCATACTGTTCTTCCCACCTGGAATCACTGGAGTCTCCCCCAATTCTCCCCATACTTAAGGCCTGCCGTAAGTCTCACCAACCCTGAAGAACTTTTTCCAGATAATTCTGGTTCATTCTCAACTCTGTGTTGAAAAATTGTTCTACACTTATTGCCACTTAATTTTATTTTGCATCATCTTTTGTTTTATTCAGGGGTGCTTCTAGGATGTGTAGGGGCCCCCAAACAAATATTTTTCTGTGGAGCTAATCTATATACACATTTAATTCACCCCAAATCAGCATCAACACTATTTTAGTGGCAGAACCTCATGTAATACCATGAAAGAAATACCATACCAGGCAGCTGGAGTGATTTACTTGCCGGCCTACCTTCCTGGACCAGAGAGTCTGGGAGGACTCCATAGGCCTGAGTTCTGAAGCTTCTTGGAGCATCTGGTTGACTCCACATGTGGGGTAGAAGATTGGAGAATGCCCCAAAGGGGAGAAATAACAACTGCAGGTTCAGGCTGAGATCGGGACCCCTTGCTTAGACATCACTGTAGGCCCTGGTCAGTCCCAGACAATGAAGCAGAACTTTAAAAATTGTGAGAAAGGTGCTTCTTGAGATTAGAACCTACACAGGACCTGTTCTGGACTCAGGACACCTACCCTGATCACACTACCAACCTTAGCACTGGGTGGGGGAACTTAGAAAATATCAATGCAGGCATTTCAAAGCAGGAGGTTCCCTGAGATGCTGGCCTAGGGCAAAGGTCCCACTCGCCTGGGTCTATGGGTAGTATTGATTTTGTTTAAATTTTGTCTCCATATCAAAATGTAAGTTCTTTGAGAGAAGAAAATCCATTCTACTTCCTTATTTCTCTGCCTCTCAGCCCTGTCCTCTGCTACAGAACGCACAGCGGGCTGCAAACAAAGTATTGCATAAGGAGTTGTGATAATGTAGGGACAGTTGCAGTAGCAGTAGTGTGCCTGAATCCCAAAAACTTCACTCTGCTCACCACAAAAGCACGAGGGAGCAATCCTTATAAGCCTCCTCAAGGAGGCTCAGAATCCCTTGGGTGGCTCTACGCGATGTTGAAGGGATGGATCTAAACAGCGGGAAGAATGTGTGGTCCTTATAGAAGCGGAACCTCAGGTACAGTAGGCCCAGTAGGGGTGAGTCTCGTGACTGGGCAGACAGTCAGGCGGGGAGCACATGTGCACAGCCAGTCCACAAAAGCTAGGGATTCCCCATCTTTCCACATGCCTGTCATGCTGAAATATGAAGACCCAGATATGTTTGGGAAGAAAAAAATTTCTTCCAAGAAATTCCCAAGAAATCACAGGAAAATTTAGTTTTCTGAAAACAAATTAACTTTTAGCCTTCACATGCAATCTCACTCAACATGCACTTTTACATATGCATGTGAACATATGCGTGCGCTCGCTCGCTCTCTCTCTCTCTCCCTTCCTTTCTTCCTCCTTGTGGCTCTCATATCTCTACTTTTCTCCACATACTAGTGGAAGGTTTCTTAATATTTGTGTACCACCATTTATTTTTTGATAAAAGTGGGGATAAATGATGAAATTTAGCTCAAAGGATGAAAGAACAGAACAGATATGAAAACCTCTGGCATGATACGTGGTAGTCCTGATTGGTAAGTTTCCTTCCTTCCATTCAAGACATGCATACACACACCAATCAATTCACTTATTTGGGTATTCATTCCCACATTCCACAAACATTTGTGGTAGATTTTTATATGTCAGACTCTATCAGGTGGGGGCAGGGGGTCCAGGTCTTCCTTTCCATCTCGGAGGACTTAGGCCCCAGATACTGTGTGCACCTATGAGGAATAGGAGCACTGTGGTTAAAAAGGCCATTTACGTCTTTGGAAAATTTGATTCCTCGTGTTCATGATTTTGGAAAAATTGTTAACATTATCTCACCCATTTACAAACTGTTAATTTTCAGTAGGAAAAGATCAGATTAGATTGTGTGCCAACTAAACAATTCCATCTATTTTTCCTCTCCAACTGAAATGTTTGTCTTCCTTTTATTATTCTGCCTGCCTCCTCATTGTTATTCATTTGGCTCTGTCACTCACAACTCTGCCTTACCACAGATTACAGAAACATCAGTTCATTAAGCAAGTCCTGCCACTTCGGCTGAGAAAGAAATGCCTGTCTCCGTGTACTATCTACTAACAAATGGAGACAAACAAAAAACAAATACACAAGATAAATATAACTCCTGACTGATGTACTCACCACTCTGTTTGGTATGGTTACATTAATATTTTATGAAATTCATTTAAAAGCAAATGTATTCCTGACATATGGCTAAAGCAAAGAGTAGATAAACTCCCTTTCTTTCTTGCGTTCAATAAGCCAAGAGTTCCATAGGCTATACTGCCTAGCAGGGCTTGCTAGAGGGCAGGTTGCACATGACATTTGTTTTCTTTTATAGTTTATTGTCAAGTTGTTTCCATATAACAGTGCTCATCCCCACAAGTGCCCTCCTCCATGCACATGACATTTCAAAGGCTCCTAACACATTGATTATTTCTTTTGTTTATCTTCAACCATTAAGCACCCAAGTCAATGTAAATTTCCAATGTCAACCAAGAAAATAATCATTTGAAGTCAAGGGACTTATACAAGTATTGCAGAATGTGAAATATCAAAGAAGCCCACCAATTTAAAACACATTGGGAATAGGATGCCAGAGAAATTATCTCCCTCTTTGAGGCTTCCAGCTTGGCTTGAGGAGTAGATCAGTAACTACATAGCATTAATATTTATGTTAGGAATTCAGACTTCTGAAGGAGATATGAAATCATTTTATAAAGGGTTATGGAAAAGGGCAAGGTATTCCTCCAAAGTCCTTCCTACAATAAACACCCAGTTCTGTTTTGCTTTTATATCTCTCCTTCCAGCACCTTTTCCCTGCATTCTTTCTAGCTTGGTATTACTATGCCTAGAAGGGTCATAATATATTGTTTTGCATTCATCTTCTGATTCATGAACTTCCCAAAGTCCCAGCTTACTGGAAACGCTGTAAGTGCTCTGTGTCAGCTGGGCTGGCTTGCTCCTCCGAGTTGCAGCTCTACTACATGATTTCAAGTAATATTTCAGGGTGGCCTTAAGCTTTCCTGCTCCCTAGCAACTGTGCTCATTCTACCTGGCAGTATAATTATCCTCCATTCTCTTTATACATTTGAGCCAGGGAGTTACATTGTAGGCACATACAATTTCTATGCTGCCATCCAGTCATCCATATGTCCATCCATTCAGTAGTCTGATACCATGCCCTGTGCTAGGCGTTGGGATTTAAGGGATGACTAGGACAACATCCTTGGCCTCACAGTTTAGTTTGGAAATGTCTATGCAGTTACATTGCTGTATCACCAATTATTATCAACAGGTAAATTGTTTACTGGATGCTTACAATGCACTAGGCACTGTGCTAAGCATTTTATATTATCACATTCCAAGAGGACGGTGAAATAGCTACTGTTATTAATTCATCATTTTATAAAGAAATTGGAGCTCAGAGTGTTGAGTTCCTGCTCAAGATTATACATCCAGTAAGAAGCAGAACTAGGATTCAAATCCAGATTGGTCTAACTATTAATACTCTTAACCACTACATTGCCTCGCAATGCAGTGTGACAATTATTTTAATGAATTAACTTAATTATAGGTATAAGGTGAAACTGGTATGAGGAAAAACATGGCACATGAACAACTAAGTGCTTCCATACAGTTATTTCCCAGCCAGTGTGACTGATTAAAGGTGGATAACAAATTCTTTGACACCCCTCTCACCAAGAGGTAAAGTCTATGTACTCCATCTCCATTTGAATCTGGATGGGCTCCATACTGCTTTGACATAAGAGATGTTGTATCTGTTTTCAGGCTCATGCCTTGAGAGAGACACCATTTCCACTTCTTGTTTCTGGGAACGCATGCTATGGGAGCTTCAGGACACCATGTAACATGTCGGAATACCATGGTAGAGAGACATGTGGAGAGGGCCTTAGAGTAAATGGAAGGAAATAGGTCCAGCTGAGCTCAGTGTTTTTAGCTGTCTCTGCCAAGCAAGGTGCCATGCATATGAATAAACTTGTCCTGGAACTTTCAAAGTAGACTACCACAGCTAAGCCATCCCAGTTGATACCATATGGCCTAGAAGAATTGCTCATAAGAATATTGCCCAAATTCTTCACCCAGAAAATCTTAAAATAGAATAAAAGGATTGCTTTTTAAGCTACTAAGTTATAGTTTGTCATACAGCAATAGATAGAATATGCAGCATGCCTAGGGAGTAGAGTGTGATTAGTTAATTAATAGAGTTGGCTATTTTCAAATAATGAAAATAGAAATTACGCTAAGAACCCGATCTAGACTGACCATGATTTTTCTCAGATTACTGAAACAGTGCTTTGGGATCCTGCAAGGCCCCAGAGCCACTGTCTCTAGCACTTGTGGTCACTGTACTGCACGGACAGTTGAAACAATGCCAGGTGACTGATACTCTCCTAGATGGACTAAGACTACAGATGTCTACAAAACACTAGAAACCTTAGAGGCTGCCCAGTTTTGATGCCTGACAAAGTTATCACACACACCAATTTTATGGTTCAATTCTTGACATTTTCTGGCAGGATGGTTCACATTGGTTTTCTTCCTGTAAAATGCAAACTCCACTTTTGTAGTGGGGGAGAGGGATGGTGTCTGTAATACGAATAACCATTAATTGAGTGTCTATGAATTTTCAGGTTTTATACATAACATCTTATTTAATTTTCACAATCCTAAGGAATGGGCAATATATTACTCCCTATTTTACAGATGAGGAAACTGAAGCTCACAGAATTAATACTGTAAGGCCATACAGTAGGTGGCTTTTACTAAACACATTCTCAATCATTCATCTATAATTCTTCCCACAAAGTCCATTGGAAAAAAGAGATACGCACTGTCAGATTAAGTTGTCTCTACCTACTCAACCTGTAGCAGGCCTTCAAATGATTCTCTCCAAAAGGCTACCATCTGGTTGCTTATCTCTACACTTTGAACTTCCTGTCCAGATATTTGATATATGTACTGCCACACTAATAGGTCATTTAGAAGTCTTTTTAAAATCCACCGTCTCAACTTTGACCCACAAAGGTAGAATTGTGACAGTGTGTGAACTGGAGGTGGGCAAATGCAAGAGGTGACACCTTTACTGTTGGTCTTGCCTTTTTAGAACTGGACCCGGTTTTGGCTAGCTGGAAGCCCCTTCATACCCTCAGAAAGGCTCTGCTTGTACTTAGTGATTTCTTGCCATCCAAGCCCCCCCCCCCCCCAGGCCCATAAAGGCATTTCCATTCTGTTAGGTGTTTCAGAGACTCTTTGAGCACCAGAAGGTAGTTGGCACTCATAATAAAACCACTGAAATGGAACCATATATTAGTCTAAAATAAGTGTTCCAAACAAGATCTAAATATAATTAAGGCATTTCACAAAAAATTAATTCCAATTCAGGTATACATTTTTGGGACTTTATTGCTATTTCTTTAGAGTTCCTACAAAATTCATTAGAAAGTAAGAATTATGCCTGGGTATTGAGAAATTTCATCCCACTACAGTCCTGACTGCCTCCTCTTCATGCAAATCCTCAAAAAGACTTTTCAAGAAGTCAATCTGAAGAGAGAATACATATTTCTAAGGACAGCCTGGTTACACTGTGAGATGATCCTGCAGTTATCAGTAGCCCTCTTGGAAATAGAGCACTAGTTCCAAATTTTTGCATGATGACTCTCAAATTCTACTAACAGCTGCCTGCTTCTCCAAAACATCATCTAAATGCTTACTTCAGGCCAGCTGGAAAGTTGAGACAGGGCCTGGTTCATGTACAATGGCAAATAAGGTAGCAAACTAGGTTTGGGTGGGTTATATGACGTAATTATAGTTCACAAAGACTCTCTCCAGTAAATCTCAACTTTGATTTCACATTTATATGAATGAAGCTTTATTTGTTTAGTATTAATTTTTGCAAGTATCTACCTTTCTAGCCCACCTTCCCCCTTTTCCTTCCTATTTATACCGTGTTCTTCCTTTGTTAGAACATTTGACAGTTTAAGGGTCATGACCTTGACTCTCATCATGGGAGGCTGTGAACACCTTTGGAGGGGCATTACTGAGGACATGTCACTCAACATCTGTGGTTCCCAGATTTCTAGACTTTAGAGAGAAATAAAAAAATTACATATGTACATATATTAAGTTATCCTCCTATTAATTTTCCAAAAACAGATGTGGGAAAAAATAACAGAAACTAGCCAATATACCATTCACACAGTTCATAAGAGACAGAATATTTTAAATCAAGCAATGTAGAAAGTCTATAATCTCAGAATAATGAACAGTCATTTCAATTGAGTAAATTTAGCTTTATGTAAAAATCACTATATATTTAGTTTTTATATTTCGTAGCAAACTAGGGAAAATAATATTGACTAGTCTTAGGCTGCACAATTGTGCTTGGGCTGCAGAAATCACTCAACTACCTCACGTAGGGTACATCTCTATAAGAAGCTCCCTACGAAAAAGTTCTTTCAGTGCTAAAATGTCAAATACACATACAAAATTGTGAAGGACCACAAAAAGGTTGACTTCTCTGAGGTTTGGTATATTTTTTCTTCATAGAAAATGCAAATTATGTAACTGATAACGTTTCCTTTTTTTGTTTTGGCTACCTTGTCACAGGTACAGCTCAACTTCAGAAACTGGGTAGGATCCTATGGCCTACACATCTGAATTCTAATTAACCTCCCTACCTGATCTTCAGTTAAAAATGTATATTTATTTATTTTGAAAACAGAGAGAGAGGAAGAGAGAGACAGGGAGTGGAAGAGAGAGAGAGGAAGAGAGAGACAGGGAGTGGAAGAGGGGCAGAGAGAGGAGAGAGAGAGAATCCTAAGCTAGAGATCGTGACCTAAGATGAGATCAGGAGTCATAGGCTTAACTGACTGAGCCGCCCAGGCGCCTCTGGTCTTCACCTTTGATCTTCATTTATGTTTTCCTAGATACTGGTTTATTTTGCTAGTAATTTTTCTCTTTTATTGTAACCTTTTTTATATGCTGCCTCAAACTTTGTGGAATGGGATGATGTAATTCAACTCAGTATTTAACCATTGTTGCCATACCATATACTTTTGCATACTTTCCAGTCATTGATGCATTTCCTCTTCCTGGATTATTATTAGCCCTTTTTTTCACCTGTTACGTTCTTAGATATTCCTGGATACTGAGTTCAAATATTACCACTTCTGTGAACCTTCCCAGACCACCACCACCTACCAGGGATCCCACCCTGGCTAAAATAGTACTTTTCTATATGTTTCTACTAAGACATTTGCTACACTGTAGTGTAGTGATATTGACTTTGCCTCTGATACTAGACTCTGAGCTTGAAGGCAAGGATTGAGCTATACCCATTTTGGATCCCCCTGACCCCAACCCTAGTTCAGTATGTTTTTAATGAATAGATGGATGAATAAAAGCACAAATGAACAAAATGGATAGGAAGCCTCTGAGCTGTTATCATTCAAGAGGCATCTCATACATGAGATGTATTAAGGAGAAAATATGGAGGTTCTCAAAGTACGGAAGTCAGTAAGAGGACAGGAATCTTGTCTTTTTTTTATTCATTGCTTTATTCCCAGGGCTTCTCACAGTACCCTGCATATAGCAGGCCTCAGTACATATTTATTGTATGAATGAATGAACAAATGATTTCATTTGGCTACTCTTTGTAACAGTTTCCATGGCGAGTTTGAGAGTGTCATCTTTGGGTAGGCTTTAAGCTTGTTTTATGGAGGCACTAACTGTGTTTGGCATAGCGCTTTACATATCATTGGCTTTCAGTGAAGTGTCTACCATGCTGATGAACAGTGCTCTCCTTTCCTAGGATTTCAACCTTATCTGCCACTGAAGCCATATTGTATTTGTGGGAGATATTTAAAATAATAGAAACACAAGTCTGTCTCTACTTGAGGAGCTTGTAGAGCAGTGGCCTGTCATGTGTCACACATCCTCATTTTTTCTGTTCCCATCAGAATTGGCCCTTTGGGTCCAGTGAGAACTGCCTTCTTAAAAATGACAATGCCCAAAGACAATGCTTCACAGGCTCCACATTTGGATGCTAAAGATATTTTAATTGAAGGGACAATACAGTAAAATAAAGGAAATATTCAGTGAGTACTCCTTAATCAGTCCATCCTTGGATTCATCTGGTTTGATGGACAGTACAGTGCTCCTTAAACAGAAGGTCTGACTCTTTTTGTCCCTATCTTTGAAAACTAACGTTAGTCTTATTTGGCCAGCTTGGAAAAGCAAATACTCTCGCAGGAAAGACATCTGCCAGCCAGAGGAGACCTCCTAATCTGCCATGCTTGTGGATTAATTCTATTGAATAGCAGCTGTACAAAACACCATGTTAGATGAAAGGGAGCTCCAAACCAAACCCCAGAGATGGCCTGTCTCTCTCCACACTCAATGAATATAAGCCAGACATTGCCCTGATGATATGTGTCCAAGAGACTCAGCTTCCATGACAGTATGGATTTGAGTTCTCTAGGGTAAATCAAGGCAGCTTATGTATCATTTATTTTTCATCAATGCCAAGCCTTTTCTATCATCACAGGGCAGATGAGACCGGATAAAAAAACACCTGCTGGCTCAGTAGGAAACCTCCTGAAGGGCAGAAAAGTAGCTGAATTACTGAGGTATCAGTGACTGACCTCAGGGAATAGTTCCGTGTGGCTCATTGGCTGCCATTTCCATTTTAAGGAATCTTGAGGAGTGGAGGAGAGAGGATTGGGGGATGTTTTAGTCCATTCAGTTAAAATGTTACATAATAAAAATAACAGGCACCATGTTCCCAAAATCTAGGCAAAAAGAAGGGTAGACAGCATTGGATTGTGGTGCCAACCTCCCATTTCTGTGGATACCCCATGAGGCTGACAAGGAGTAGTCATCAGCACGACCAGGTACTGTTCTCTTCACCTGCCATTGTCCACCACTTCTCCCAGGGAAAATTTTGCTTCTGCATTCATTACCCTTTACTGTTGCTAAGCATACAAATGAGCCACAATTCGACTTTTTTGTGAGCCATGTATCAGATGTGAACTTGAAACAATAAAAAAGCTAAGTTCATTGAGAGACTACTGTGAACCAGGCACCATTCTAAGACTTTAATGTATTAACTCATTAATCTTCACAACAACCCTATGTCATAGGTGCTATTATTATTTGTGTTTTACAGATGAAGAAACTGAGGCCTAGAGAGGTTGAATAACTTGTCACTGTTTACATAGCTACTTAATGGTAGAGCAGGGATTTATTTGAACCCGGGCAGCCTGGATCCTGAAGCCGTGTTCTAATCTCAATGGTTAAACTGCCTTCTTAAAATAATACAGAGAGGAGAAAAATGCTGACATGAAACTCAAGTAATTTTACAGATAGCTTTGCAAAGTATGTCTCAGCTCAATACTGTTGCTCCATATACTTTTAAGACAAAAAGGGTACTACTAAATGAAATATCAGTATTTCTAAGATCTGGTTTCCAAAATCAAGTAACCTTCCCTAGAGCATAGCTAAAAGATTACTGAATTACGAAGTTGAAGGGGACCCTAAGAATCTATTTCTTCATAGTGCTTAAGAAAATAAGATGTAGGCAAAGAGGGCTAGAAGTAGAAATGAAAATCACTTGTGAGGTTTCAAATGTCTGGTTGGAAGTGAATGTGAGGAATTCTCATTAGAGCTGATGGTGGCTGCATTGCACTCAAATACTTTCAATTTAAGTGGTAGCTCAGCATCCATTTGAAGGAAAGATGTTAGTATTTCCTTTATCTTAAAGAGCATATAGTGCTATTAATAGTAATAATAATGATGACAGTTAACTTTTATTGAGTGCTTATTATATGCCAAACATTGGGCTAAGCATATTATTTAATCTTCACAGCAATCCTATGAGGTAGATACTAGAGTTATCCTCATTTTACAGATGAGGGAACTGAGGCACAGATAGGTCAAGTAACTTGCGTGAGGTCACATAGCCAGCAAGTGGCAGAGCAAGGATCCAAACCAAATAGTCTGTCTTTGAGGCCTACGTTGTTAAATAGTAAACAAGATACCCTCTCTGCAGGAATAGACCTCTGAACTACTGTGAAGAAAACCTACCCAATTTTTTAGGGCTGTTATTGACCCCAGCATAAGCTTTGGGCCTATAATCATGGCTTGTATGATTTTTTTAATTCTCAGTGCTAAGCCTTTCTTGCTCCACATTGCATATGGGTGGCTAAATGCTGAAGATTATCATGTGAGTATAGATTTATGTTTAGATATTATAATTTACAAATAATCTGATATAACTAACATATAGTCCCCTTGGCATCAGTGCAGATCTGGCCTCAAGATTTTTCCCTGAGACATATACCCATACAAATCAGATTTGAATGAACTGGTCATGTTTAAGGCAAATCAGATTATCTAGCCTTTCTAGACTGTAAGAGATTGTGACTCAGGACCACTCCAGATGGAGCTATAAAATAATATATAATGTTTTAGTTTAAATTCTATTACAATGAAATAATGAGGAAGAACTAAATTTAAAAGACCTATTACATCCTTTAGAAATATGTGTAAGAAATATATTACTAATGATTTAAAAATATTTTAATAGCTAACATGTTTGATCACTATGTGCCAGGCACTGTGCAATTTGTCACAAAAATCCCAAGGAGTTAAGTATTATTAGTCTGACTTTATGAATGAGGAAATAGAGTCTCATAGAAGGTATTCAACTACTGAAGATAAAGTAGTAAAAGAAACAGGCTTGGAAGTCAGGCAGATTGACTCCAGAGTCTGAATGTTTAACTGTTATGCAATAGTGGCTCCTGTCATAACACCTGCTGATTCCAGATTGGCCCCACTAGTCATTCAAAACCCAGGGAGATCTGTGGTCCAATCATTCAGCCCTCATGATTGGTCATTTCAATCATGGTTAGTTTAATGGAGTAGGATGCAGTCTAGTCAACTATAGTCCATGACATGAATTA
>PJEM01017151.1:6946-23206 GCA_004023845.1 Helogale parvula | reverse complement strand
GGAGGGGGAGGGGGGAAGGGGAGGATGCAGAGGGTGATGAAAGGGCAGAGGGGGAACAAGGGAGGGAAGAGGAGAGTGGAGGAGGGGTGGGAAGGAGGGGGGGA
This sequence comes from Helogale parvula, assembly GCA_004023845.1. Classification (NCBI taxonomy): domain Eukaryota; kingdom Metazoa; phylum Chordata; class Mammalia; order Carnivora; family Herpestidae; genus Helogale; species Helogale parvula. The sequence goes on along the minus strand of PJEM01017151.1, from coordinate 23,102 downwards.
GGGAGGATGCTGAGCAGAAGGGGGAGGGGGAGGACCTGGCAAACAAACGCCAGGAAAGGCCTAGCAACAAGGTGGAAGGAGCCGGGCCCCTGACAAAGTGAAGCCACAGCACCAACCCCCCCCCCCAGCTGAACTTACACGAGAGACACGTAAGCCGAAGCCTTATTTTAGCCTCTGTCTTTGGGATTCTGTCTTTGGGATTTATTTATTTTTAAATGTGTATTTATTTTTGAGAGAGCGCTCCCTGGGGAGGGAAAGAGAGAGGAGGACAGAGGACCCGAGGCAGGCTCCGCACTGACTGCAGCGAGCCCCGTGCAGGGCTCGAACTCACGGACATTGAGATCATGACCTGAGTCGAAGTTGGACACTCAACCGACGGAGCCACCCAGGTGCCCTGGGATTCTGTGAGATTTCAAAACATGTATTCAATTCTGAAAATGTTTGGAACGTAAAAGGGCATGAGGTCACCATTCAGGGACGATGGGGCCAGAGCTCTGAGTGGCCTCAGTGCCTCCCGGCCAGCGGGACAGAGCAAGGAGCAAACAATCTGGTCCTAGAGAAGCGGACCCTCCCCTGACATCACCGGGTGAGGAAACATCGCTATGGGCATTTGAGAGACATGAGGTTGAGCCTGACGGACTCCCAGGGGCTCGCAGCCACCCAGCGGGTGACGTTACGTTCAGGACTCAGGCTCACCACCTGCCAGTGCTTTCCAGACTGTGCTGCGTCCTCAGAGGTGGGCCTGGACGGATGGCTGGACCCAGGAGGCCTCCAGAGGGAGGTTTGCTTGTGATTTAAGGAAGGCCTGGGTTCGAGAGAGATTCGAGACCACGGGTCACAACAGCTCTTAGTGGGAATGCAGAGCAGCAGAACCCCAGGACCAAGAGGAGGCTACCAAAGATGGATGTGCTCCCCTAACTCGGGATCCTCAGACCAACACCCCCAGTTTGGGAGTGGGGGAGGGGTGCCTCAAAATGCAAATCAATCTACTGGCAAATAAAGAATGTTGCATTTTTTAAGGTTCATTTATTTATTTTGAGAGAGAGAGAGCACAAACAGGGGAGGATCTGAGAATAGGATACCAAGAGGGCTCCGTGCTGTCAGGGCAGAGCCTGACTTGGGGCTTGAACCCCCAAATCATGAGATCATGACCTGAGCCTACTCAAGAGTCAGATGCTTAACCGACTGAGCCAATCAGGCGTCCTGAGTGTTGCATTAAAAAAACATATATCTGAGGGGCGCCTGGATGGCTCAGTGGGTTAAGCATCTGACTTTGGCTCAGGTCTGAACTTGTGGTCTGGGAGTTCGGGCCCCGCATGGGGCTCTGCACTGACAACTCAGAGCCAGGAGCCTGCTTCCGATTCTGTGTCTCCCTCTCTCTCTGCACCTTCCCCTCTCATGCTCTGCCCCCCTTGCTCTCTAAAATAAAATAAAATAAAACATCTTGTGTTTGTATAAATAACTGTATTTCTCATGATCCGGCCCCCGCCCTGAGACGTCCTCAAGCCCAGGAGCGCTGTGGAGAGCGGGTCCCCAGCTCCCCTCCCCATTAATGTGACACAGAAGCCACTCCTGGAGAAGAGCTGGCATGGAATGAGAGGTGGCCACCAGCCTGTGTCCCACTGTTACTCCCATTATTTACTGTGGAAAATAATTAAAGTGCCCGATCCCTCAGATTTTCAGCTGTGAAATGGGGGTGATGGTTCCTGGCCAGTGTGCGGCGCTGGGCAGAGCAGGGGAGAGGCCCTAGCTAATCATCGCCACAGGGCGACTAGGAACACACCCTAAGGGTGTGAAAGGAGACCAAGGGGACCCTTGTGCTGCGCTTCTGGAAATAAGGTCCTCAGAATGAAGCAAGGTGTCTGGGCCTTCCTCTCTCCTCTGCACCTCACTTTCCAAAGGGCCTGGTGTTGGAGGGGTGTGTGCAGAGGGGCCCAGGGGGTCCAGGATGTGAAGCCACATTCTCACCCCCAAGTAGCCAAGGGCCCCAAGGACCTTTCAGATGGGGCAGGAGGGGCACTGAAAGCAGTGGGGCCCTTCCTGTCCCTGGAGATACCCTGGGCGGCTGCTTCAAGGCAGAGAAGCTGCCAGAAAGTTGCTGGCATGAAGAATGCCTCCTGTGGCCCTTGTCCCTCCGTCTACATTATATGGTGCATTTGGGGGGCAGCACAGTCTCCATACTCAGACAGAGAGACACTCAGATCAGGAAGCGCTTCCTCTATATCTCCATGAACCTGGGCCTCAGTTTGTGTATCTGGGTCTATGCAAGACTGCTCCAGGGTCGTCAGGAGGAACAAAGAAATGGATCCGGTTGAGCAGCACAGTGACAGGCCAGGGTAGATGCTCGCCTCGGGCAGGTGATTCAGCTCTTGCCCACCCCATGTTTGGGGGCTAACGCTCTTGCGTCCCCACAGATGGTCCACAAGACCGTGCTCGACATGGCCGAGGAGGGTACAGAAGCAGCGGCGGCCACATGAAGTAACTTTGGTTTCAGGGGTGGAAGAAGATTCCACCCGTTAATTATCAGTTTCGACAGACCACTTCTTCTCTCCATTCACCATGAAGAAACCGAGGACATCCTCTTTTGGGCCAAAGTCGCCAACCCCAAACAAGCCTTGGGCTCCCCCACAAGTGCTGAGGCCCCTTCCTAGGGTGCCAGGGGCCCAGGTCCCCAGACGCAGCCTGGTCTCGGTGCACCAAGGACCTCGTGCCTGGCTCATCCTTTACACGGGGCTGTCGAGCCTGCCTCGTGGCTTCCACCCACACAGGGAGCCTGTGGACCTTTGGATGGAGGCTCTGAGCCCTCCAGACAGCAATAAACCACCTTCCTGGAATTGGACGCTTTCTTGGTGCCTTTTTACCCTGATCTGCCTGACTCCTGGCACCTACACCTGTGTGTACCCAGGGACCATGTCCCAGAACCTTCCACGGGGCTCAGTCTCACCCAGACTCTGGGACCCTCTGCCCCCAGTGCTTGTGGCCACACCCACCAGGACCTCAGGCCCAAGACTGGAGCAGAGCCTGCAGCCTGAGTCTTTCATCCATGGGCTCCCTTGTCCCCGGATCTACTCTCATCCTTTCCCTCCTCTGGGCCCAGAATGTGTCTATACACAGCCCCCCGCCCCGCTTTGCTGACTACATCTGGCATAGCCCTGACCTCTTGACCCTGGGCCTTCCTTCCTCTAAGATGTCTCCTTTGACCCCCAGGCCCCCAATCCAGGAAGAGTAGCTACTTGCGGTTTCTGGCCGGAGCTCCTCACCTGCTCACCGGTCCTGAGTTCTCACCAACACATGGAACCATCAGCCATTAGAGTGCAGGCTGGGAGCAAATGAGCCACAAATGGACAATTACAACGAGAGCCTATAGGTTATTCGCAGCCCCATTTTATAGATGCGGAAACTGAGAAACAGAGAGGTACAGTCATTTCCCCCAAGCCCACCCGCTAGGAATTATTGTCAGCAGGGTGTTGTCCTGACCTGCTTCACCTCAGAGGACCACTCCACACGGCAAAGTGTCTGCCCTTCAAGATTCTCACAGTGACGGGGCCTGGGGGGCTCAGTCAGATAAGCGACCGACTCTTGGTTTCAGCTCAGATCATGATCTCATGGCGTAGTGAGTTCAAGCCCCATGTCAGGCTCTACAGTGGCAGCATGGAGCCTGCTTGGGATTCTCTGTCTCTTCCTCTCTCTCTCTGCCCCTCCCCTTTCATGCTCTCTCTTACTATCTCTCTCTCTCTTTCTTTCCATCTAAAATTAAAAAATAAATACTTAAGAAAAGATTCTCTCAGGCATGACCCTCATGGACTTGGAATCTGGTGGGCAAGACGGATGGTGAAGCAAGGCTCTGGAAGCTAAGACAAAGCACCAATCTCAGGGAAGTCAGGGAAGACTTCCTAGAGGAGGTGACCTCTGTGCTATAATCAGAGAATAAGGTGGTCGAGTGAACAGAGAGGAGAATGTTCTGGGCAAGAGACGGTGACGGAGATGCTTTCAAGAAACCGGGGGGTGGTGGGCAGCCCCGGAGCAGTGAGCAGAGGGCTTCCCAAGGAAAAGGCTGTGGCAGGACTGCCGAGGGCCTGGCGGCTCAGTAAAGGTTCTGGAATGGCTTCTTAGAGCCACGAGCCGCTTTAAAGGACTTTGAACAGAGAGCTGATGTGAGAAGGTTTGCACGCTAGAAACAGACCCCGGGTGCTATGCAGAGAAGTGATTCGGGGAACAGGAGTGTGGATGGGCTTTGAAGGTGCTATTGAAGGAACAAGGGCCAAAGGTGGAGCTGGGCTAGAGAGGAGCAGGGATGATTTGCAGGTTGTGGTGACAGCCCCATGTCACCTTAGGGGGGTGCACAGGAGACAGCCAAGGATTTCAGTTCAGAGGTTTGGGAGAGAAATCCAGGCCGGAGCGTAAGAAGCAGTCAGGATGCGTCCCCCTGGAGGGGCAGGAACACTGGGGGGAGAAGAGCCGCCCCCTAGTGCCATGGACAGTGAAGAGAAGGGCAGTGCCCAGGGAACGTGGCCCGAGTCCTCATCCCTAGACCCAGAGGAGAGCCGCAGAGGGGACCAGGGGAGGGCAGGGGCGGAAATCAGAGTAGCCAGGGACTGTGAAGACAAGGGCAGTTCCCAGGGAGCGTGACAGAGTCGTCATCCCTAGACCCCAACCAGAACATCTTCTTCTCCCCCCTGAGCATCTCCATGTCCCTGGCTATGCTGTCCCTGGGGGCCCGGTCCAACACGAAGGCACAGATCCTAGAAGGCCTGGCCCTCGGCCCCTAGGCCGGCTCGGAGCAGGGGCGCCACCACACCTTCCACCAGCTGTTGCGGGAGCTTGGCCTGCCCAGGAAGGACCTCCAGCTGAGCCTCGGCAACGCTCTGTTCATCAGCTCCACGGTGCCCATCCGGGACACCTACCGTAGCGCCATGCGGTAGCTGTACCCGGCAGACACGTTCCCCACCAACTTTGAGGACCCCGCAGGGGCCCAGAAGCAGATCAACGATTACGTGGCAAAGCAAACGGAAGGGAAGATTGTGGACTTGGTTAAGGACCCGGAGAGCACTGAGGTCATGGCGATGGTGAACTACATTGTCTTTAAAGGTAAGACCCCAGCGCTTGAGCCTGAAGTCTCTGCTTTCTGCTGCTTTTGTCGTGAGAGCACCCGGTCCCCACACACAGAAGGGCAGGGGTAGATTTGGTCCCTTTTGGTGCCTGTTGACAGAGTGAGGCCAACTAGCAGCCAAAGGGAAGAGACGCATCTTTTTATGGTGTGCAGTGATGTCAGCGACCTGCGGCTGCGGTTTCCTCCTCTGGGGATGCACTGGGTCCCGTCCATGGGCCTTGGTCCGAAGCACCCACACTGGTTCCTGGCATGAGATCGCCATGGCCACCGGACTGCTATTCAGGGCAGGATTGCAGGTCTTAGGGGGCCCTTGGAAGACCTTCCCTTGCAGGCGGAGCCTCCTCCTCAGGGCTAGTCCCTATAGACAAGGGGAGGCACCTTGCTCTGACATAGAACCCTGTGGACCCAGCTGGCCATCCCCCTCATCATTCCTCCAACAAAAGTCCACTGTGGGCCAAGCCCAAGCCGGCACTGGGGTGTAGAGATGGCCCAGGGCCCTCACGGACTTCGTGGTCTATAAGAGACAAACACACAGAAAGGTGGTAACTGTATGGTGTGGTAGGTGTTTGAGGGAGGCTTGGGGAGCTGGGATCCTAGACCCGGGCTGGGGGCGGGGCATCAGGAGTGTTCCCTGGACAGGGACCTCTGGGCGGAGTCCCGCAGAAGTGTTCTTCGAGCTGTCAGAGGGGGCACCTAGGCTCAGTGTTTTTACCTGGTTATTGCCCTGCATGAATTAGCGAAAAAAATACACCTAAAAGCAAAGTCCACCGGGGTCTGTCAGACCCTGGAGAATGAGGGTCCGGAGGCACTGAGTCTGATGGGCAGCAGCTGAAGGAGGAGGGCCCCGGGGACCTGAGCTCAGCAGGACAGTCCCCCACCACCCTGTGCCAGGAGCAGTGGAGACACCGGCCTTTCGAAAACATCAGAATCAGGAAGTAGGGGATGATTCAATGCCCAGCCTCAAATATTCGGATTCTTTGTGTGAGTTAGGAATAGGGATATTTCACCAGCTCCCCAAGTTACGTTGGCGAAACGCTTCTGGAGGGTCAAAACTGCCTCCCTTGCCTGATTTCCTTCCCACTGTCAATCAGCCTGGCCACCAGGCGTCATTGCAATCGGTCCCTCCCTGCAAGACAGACAGGGACTTGCTGCGGGGTGCTCACAGCCACCTTGCTGTAGGCGGGAGTGGGTGTTTCATTACCTGCACTCTGTGTGTCTTCATGGACAATCGCACTGGCTTCTCCAGAACGGCCCAGGAACGGGACCCGGAATGTTGTGTCTGTCGCCGTTCCCGCCTTGATGCCGCCTCCCCTCTCACCTTTTACTGCAGAAAGGTGAGAGATGGTCCGTTTCGGGGTGCGGCTGCGCAGGAAACTGGAGAAGAGCGCTGATGCCACGTGCTTGCCGTCCCCAGTCCCTGCCAGCAGCAAGGGACCCTCTGACTCTTGGTTCACTGAGATGATACTTGCAGAGGGTGCAGATCAGGGTCACGCACGCAGCAGGTGGCTTCCAAGTGCTGCCTGGGATTATTACTGTCACCCCCGCCCCAGCATCTCGCACGGGATGCCTGTGCTGATGGAGGAGCAAGACTCAGCTCCATGAGCTGGACACACTCTCCTGCCTCCAGATCGTTATCCATAATCGTCACCCAGTTCTGTCCGGCTCCTCCCTCAGATCTCGGCGTCAGCGCCACCACCTCGGGGCTCCCTCTGGACCCCCGGCTGCAGGGGTCTCCCCGGAAGTCTCTCTAGCTGTCCCCTTCTCTTCCATAAGTGGCTTCCTGCTTCTGCCTTTACAGCACCCATCCCATTCCTATCCCCTCCTCTTTCTATCCTTTTCTTTTTTTTCACGTTTTTTAACATTTTTCTCAAGAAAAAACTTTTAATCTTGAAGTAACTTGAGATGCATGGAAAAGTGGTGAAAACAGTGTGGAGAGAGCCCATAACTGAATTGTCTTGCGTAACCGTGGCGTGTTTATTGAAGCAAAGGCATGAAGGTGGGTGTGGTGCCTGTTTATTTGTGCCTCACCAGTTTTTCCACTAATGTCCTTTTTGCTCTTCCCGGATCCCGCCCAGGAAACCACATCACATTTAATTTCCGCACCTCCTGGGTCTCCCCTGGGCTGTGACAGTTGCCCAGGTGTCTGTGGCGGCCGCTCCCAAGCCCACAGACGGGCGGCTTCCACCCAGTGGACAAGTCCTGCTCACACCTCCGGAGGCTGAATGTCTGCGGTCAGGGCCAGGGTGGTGGGACGGGAAGCCTCCTCCTGGTCCTGGGCTTCTGGGCGGGCCTCCCACGGGAGGGAGGGCGGGGCTCTCTGCGGTGTCTCCTGTGAGGGCACAGACCCCTGGGTGCCTGCGAGGCTCAGTTGGTCAAGCATCTGACTCTTGATTTGGCTCATGGTTCGTGGGATCGGGCCCTGTGTAGGGAGTGTGGAGCCTGTTTGGGATTTCTCTCTCTCTCTCTCTCTCTGTCTCTCCCCATGTCCCTTGCATGCTCTCTCTCTCTCAACGTAGATAAACAGATAAACTTCTATATATATACAGACACACACACACACACACAAATGATTTATGGGGACTCCACCCTAGTGACCTAATCAGGCCCCACCTCCAACACCATCCAATTGGGCGTTAGGATTTCAACCACGTGGTCAAGGGTGAGGGTCCAGACTCTCCACGCAGCATGACTCTCCATCCCTCCCTGGGCTGTTACAGAAGGGAGTCAGTAAATCAAGCTCACATTCCATGCACGGGTTTTATCAGCACCGAACATGCATCGTTTGCTTTCCTATTTTATTCTTTGTTACTTTTTTATTTTATTGTCTGTCCACACAAAAATGGAGCTCCTCCAGGGCAGGGATTTTTGTGGTTTTCTTCATTTATTTCCAACACCAGAGATGGTTCCAGAAACGCAATGGCCATTCAGGAAACAGCTTTGGACAAACAAATTGGACTCACTGGTTCATAACCCTATGAATAAGTGTGTTTACCTGGTTATGGCCAGAGCCCGTGTGCTGGGCTCACAGCGGTGCCCCTGCACCACCTCCGTGCCCCAGTCTGCTCCGGCACCCACAAATAATGGCCTTTGGGTGAAAAAGCTAAATGAGCAAGAGCGGGCTGGGCATGGCTGCTCATTGGGTGGAAAGTGTTGCTTCTTGGGGTTCAAGGTCATTTTTCTGGTCTGAGTCTCTGCGGAAGAGCTGAGGGGAGGAGTCCTGGGCTCTAGATGGTCCACCGCATTCTGGTGGCGGGAGGCAGGGTGCGGTGGCCACAAGGCGGAGGCCCTGAGAGTTCATGTGGCTGGAGGGGGACATAAAAGTGGGTTTTCTAAGAACATGTCTGACTTGGCAATAGATGCAGGAACTCAACGGGAGTGGATCTCATGGGCTACACTGTGTCCCCCCCAAGTTCATTCACTGAAATCCTAATGCCCAGCACCTCAGAATGTGGCTGTACTTGGAGAAAGGCCCTTTAAAGAGGGGATTAGGTTGAGATGGGGTCAGTCAGGTGGGCTCTGATCCAGTCTGACCTCTGGGGGAGGCTGGAGACAGAGGAGGAGGTTAGTAAACCGAGAGGGAGGACCTTGTTGGGGCCCAAAGACAGGAGGCCATCTGCGAGCTGAGCCAAGGAGAGGGGCCCCAGGAGGAGCCTGGATGTCAGACTCCGCCTCCAGGACTGTGAGAAAATGAATCTCTGCTGTTAAGCTCTCCTGGCGGTGGCACTTCGTGACAACAGACCTGGCCGCCACCACAGTGGCTCAGAAAGCGGGTCCTGAGGACAGTCATGCCTCTGTGTGCGGGTCCCACAGACCCGTTACCTTATTTCATTACAAAAGATGGATGAGGTCAGTGAGTGAAAGGGTGGGCAGGGGAGCAAGGGTGGTTGGTTGGTTAAGCGGCTGACTTTCACTCAGGTCAGGATCTCTTGGTTTGTGAGTCTGAGCCCCGTATCGGGATCTGTGCTGACAGCTCAGAGCCTGGAGCTTGCTTAGGTTTATGTGTGTGTCTCCCTCTCTCTCTCTGCCCTTTCCCTGCTCACACTCTGTCTCTGTCTTACAAAAATAAATACACATTAAAAAATATACTTAAAAAATAAGTAAAAATAAAAGGGAAGGGTGGGCAGGGAGCCAGTGTGTGGTGCGCACGCTCCCTAGAGTCCTGAGTGGGGGAGGGTCCTCTTATGCGCCAATGGGAGCATGAGGGACACAAGGGGTCCAGGGGTGCCCAGGGTGTGGCGGGGACGTCCAACCACCCTGAACTCAGAATGAGAGAGAAGAGACAAACACCAGCCTTGCATTCCGGGTCCCTGTGCCCCCACCTCAAGGGCTGGCTTTACCTGCACTATACTGCGGCGGGGGGGGGGGGGGGGAGTCGCCCCCGGTTCCCACACTCCCTCAACAGCCTTCTCCAGTCCTTCCCTCTGCTGGAGTCCCATCCCTGTTCCCACCCTGCGGTCTGTTCCACACTGACTTTCTCCTCCAGACCAGCTCAGCGCCACCCCTTCTGAGAAAGCTTCCCTCCCCCGCCCCTCCCCCACCAGCTGCTGTGTCATTTATTCCATGATCCCAGGATCATGAGACAAGTGCATTATGCGGCCCACAATTCCAGTCAACAGGGGGCATCGGTGGTGACAGCCAGTTGCCCGGAGCCCGTCCCAGCCTCACCCACAGTAGCTGTTTTGGGGCCATGTGCCCAGTGACCTATAGGCAACGCTGGACCTTGGCCTTACACTCATCCCTCAAGCAGGACATACCCCTGACCTTGGACTGGCAGGGTAAACAGAGAAATGGCTGCCGAGGCAGAAAATGCATTTTGCAGGGGAAAGGCCATGAGGAGGCCCAATCCTGAAAAGCTGTCCTGAGCTCGAGACCCAAAAGCAGGTGCGCTGTCTGGGTCCAGCTGCAGCCACACGGCCTGCCTTCAGCACACACACGTGCCGTCCAGGTCCCAGTGAGCCTGTGTCTGTCCTTGGTGTCGGGGCCAGCGCTCATGTCCCCTCTGTGAAATGGGTATAAGGATCGGTTGTGCGGGGGTGTTGAGGGACAGGAGATCACAGACACAAAGTGTCCCCAAGGCCTGGCACGCGGTAGGAGCTCCGTACTTTGGGGTGGGGACAAGCTTGGGGTTCTGACCTTGTTTGTCAGAGGGGCTTCCTTTTGCTTACGCTGCAGACTCGGGTCAGAGCGGTGGGTGCAGCCTCACGGAATGCAAGTTGTGGACACTCGGGGGCGGGGTCAGCACTTAGCCTGGATAGAAGAGAAAGCGGAGTGGCCTTCAGGACAGGAGAGAGAGCAAGCTTACCCGCATCGCAGGGGCGCCCATGGCTGGGATGCACTTGACCCAGGCGTCTGGTTCTTAATCCTGACTTCCCTGCATCAGAGCACAGAGCTGAAAATGTGGGACTAGGGGCCACACCCCAGGGGAGGGCCGGATCCCGCCTCCACCTCTTAATAGCTGTGTGACTGTATGAGCAGCCTCTTCTCTGCAAGCCTCGCTTTACCCATCTGTAAAATGAGGATAAGTGTGGTACCCGCCTCATGGCAGATAACTGCAACCACACACAGAAAGCACCTAGAACCAAGCCTGGTCCAGGAAAGGCTCTTGATGTCCCCATTCCCAGAGTTACTTCCACAAAGCAATGACACCCAGTGTTTGCAAAATGCTTTATTGCTCCTGCGGACACTACAATCCACTGTTAGCCATCACTGTCTTCAGCGGATGCTCCAGTGTTTGCCACGGGCCTCCTGACCCCAGCCAGTGCCAGGAGGTTGTAACTGAAGCCACGTGATGGTTTGATGCTGTGATGGGCCATTTCCACCCTGCTGTCCCCTTGCTGTCTTCATTGACAAGTAGCACTTGAATGTGGTAAAGTCCACCGTGTCCCCGCCAGCCTCTTTACATGATGCCAAGGAGGCTTCAACCCTTGACCTGACCCTTCATCGTATACATGGGGGAAATAGAGGTTCAGAGAGGGACAACCTTACCCCAATGTCACAGCTGGTTAGCTGGAACAGAAGCCCTATTACGGACTCTCCCATCTCACTGTTCTTTCCAGCATAAATGCAACCATGTGTGGGAAGCATGAATTTCAAACCATGATGAATTGAGAGCTGGTTGGTATTGGCAGCAGGTGGAGGACTAGGTTGGAAATACACTCTCGGTAGAAATGCCCACGGCAACCATCCCTCCGAGCTTTGTGGCCCTGGGCTGGGTGTCAGGTGCCTGGGCTCTGGGCGTCTCTCTACCACTAACATGCTGTGTGACCTTGGGCAAGTCAACCATCCTCTCTGGGCCCCAGTGCTAGACTCCAGGGATGAAGGGTGAGGGCAAGAGCAAATGCTCTTCTTCCAGGCCCCACACCCTGCAGTTGTGTGATCGAAGCCATCATCAATCAATGCTATTACAGGTATTACTTGTGATTGCTTCAGACAACGAAACCTGTGTAGTAATCAGTTCCCAGCTGACAGATGCCACAAGGAGCCTTCAACTTCCGCTACGGAGGCTTGTGGCCTTTCAGGGGAAACCCCTCCCTCAGGGCTGGGTCACTTTGCCGAGGAAGAGGATGTTCGTGACGTTCTCTAAAATGAGCAACATGAAGGGCCTGTTGAAGTTGACCCTTTAGAGCTAACTGCGGCCGACCTGAACTTGAAGACCGTCCCTGTGGCTGCAGCCGCTTTGGTCCCCGACTCGTCCACCTCCACGATGGCCTTGTGCACCATCTGCAGAGGAGACATCAGGTGTCACCGAGCCACTGGAGCTGGAAGATGCCATCACAGGAGACGGCAAAGCTTCTGCCTGTGACATCACTGTTCAAGTCCCCATGCAGCTGCGCCACGATGCAGGTAGCAAATGACACAATTTTGGGGGCTGCTGTGTGCCCGGGTCTGTGCCTGCAGGTGGCTGCGCGTGGGCCTCCCTTTGAATGCTCCTGGCATCTCCCGGCAAGGCTGTGACTCTCCAATCTCATACAGAGAAAAGAGGCTCAGAGAGGTCAAGTAATTGTTGGAGGTCACACAGCTAGTGACTGAAGGAAGTAGCTCCTAATTCTTAGTTTTAGTTGCTTAATGTGGGCTCTTTCCCTAAGACACACGGCACATCAGATAAGACAAAGTGATACCTTTCCTTCTTGACAGATAAGAGGAGAGAGAAATAGAGGGGAAAATACGGAATGTGGAATGGAGTGAGAGCGGTGGAGTGGAGTAGAAAGGAAGAGAATCGAGTAGAATCACATAGCCTGGACGAGACTAGAACAGAACAGAAATCTCTGAAAGCGGGGGCTCAAGGACTCCTGAGCTCACCTCAGACACCTGGATGCTGGAGTGGCTGGTGACGCCAGTGAGGTCAGCGTGGGAGGTGAAGACGTCACTGATGCCCAGCGTGGGGAGGACTTTGTCCAGCTGGTAGGAGCCCTCAACGGAGACCTTGGGAAGGTGGAGCTCAAGCTGCCTGGATAGAGGATGGGGACTTTCTTAGACTCTTCCAGAGCATCAGCTCACGGAGCTCACATCCCTGCCATCTCCTCTTGGCTCCATAATGCCCTTCAGCCCCCTGTCTAGAGGCCCCCAATCTGCAAGTGGACCTGGGCTGCCCCCAGGTTTCCCCACCCAGTCTGACGGCTCCTTCTGGACAGCGGACATCTGCCCTGCTCCCTCCATCAGGGCCAGGGCCCCAGGGGCTGGTCTGGGCAGGTCCGGGGCTGGGGTGAGTCCCTCCCACTCCCGCCATGTCACCTGCACTGTGCAGGGCCAGGTGGCCCCATGTCTTCTGAGAAATACCTCTTTGTGAACGTCGTGAGCCACCGCCTCAGCGTCTTCTCGCTCAGTCCTTTCTCCAGCTGCCCCATCCGACCCTGGCCGGGGAGCACGAACAGCGCGGTGGCGTTGCCTTGGAAGGGAACCCCCACCACCCTGCACCAGAGGCTCCGGTCCAGGAGGTAGTAAAACCGGTCTTCACACGTCATCATGGGCACCTGCACCACCGTCTCCGAGGTCACGTGGAAGTCCTGCTTCCGGGTGTTTTTAGGGCTGAAGCTTGTCTCCCACTTAGCCAGACATTAAAATGGAAAAAAGGGAGAAATTCTCAGCTGCAGATGGAAAGCGTAGAGATGGTAAATCCATCCGGCAAACAGATCTCACCCTCCTCAGCGGGGCCTCCTTAATGGCTGTGACCACAAAACTCCTAGGAAATAAAGGCTCCCCTTTCTAGAACTTCAGGGACCCGCCTGACCTTTCCTTGGGGCTTTTCCTTCCACGTTTGCAAAGCAAGGAGGCTGGTCTCCATGTCTTTGGAGACTCTTATCCGCTAATGTTTGCTTGATTCTCAGGTGTTACTCCAGGTCAAACACCCAAGGGAAGAGGGTTAAAGCTCTGGGCAGCTGAAACTCCACCTGGCGGAGTTATCCTGTTCTCCACTCTTTTCTTTCCCATTTTTACATGTAGTTGTTTCCACCTTCTTATAGTCATCAAATACGGAACCCACGTGGCTCTGTCACAGCTGCCCCCTGCAGCCTGGTGTCATAGAGACAGCCCTGCATTGGGGGCCAGAAATCTGGGAATCCAAGCTGGATGTTCGCCATCTGGGTTTGTAGGAAAGGGGGAGGTGGTTAAATAGTTAACCCTTTTCCCCTCTCCTCCCTCTCTCCCCTCCTTTATCCACACCTGCTTTTCCATCCTCAGCCTGGTCCTACACAGGCACCAAGGAACTCAGCATCTAGAAGGAGAAGCAGACTGGAGAGCCGGGAGGGGGAGGGGTGTCCCCGAGAATCTCAGGGAGGTGAAGATGGAGGCATCAGCTGTTAGGAGCACGGCGAGAGGACTCTCCGAGGGACAGGTGCTCATGAGGGACTTCTCAGGCCGAGGGAATGGCCCTGAGGAGGAGGCTCTGCCCGCAAAGGAAGGTTTTCCAAGGGCCCCCTAAAACCAGCAATCCTGCCCTGAATAGCAGTCCGGTGGCCATGGCGATCTCATGCCTAGAACCAGTGTGGGTGCTTCGGACCAAGGCCCATGGACGGGACCCAGCGCATCCCCAGGGGAGGAAACCGCGGCCCCAGGTGGCTGACATCACCGCACACAATCAAAAGACGCGTCTCTTCCCCTCGGCTGCTTGTTTCCTCACTCTGTCAACAGGCACCAGAAGGGACCAAATCTACCCCCTCCCCTCTGTGTGTGGAGACCAGGTGCTCTCACGACAAAAGCAGCAGAAAGAGGAGAAGTCAGGCTCGAGCGCAGGGGTCTTTCCTTTAAAGACAATGTAGCTCACCACCACCATGACCTCAGTGCTCTCCGGGTCTTTAATCAAGGCCACAATCTTGCCTTCCATTTGCTTTGCCACGTAATCGTTGATCTGCTTCTGGGCCCCTTCAGGGACCCCAAAGTTGGTGGTGAATGTGTCTGCCAGGTACAGCGTCTGCATGACGCTCCGGAAGGCGTCCCAGATGGGCACCACGGGGCTAATGAACAGAGCGTTGCCGAGGCTCAGCCGGAGGTCCTTCCTGGGCCGGCCAAGCTCCCGCAACAGCTGGTGGAAGGTGTGGTGGCGCCCCTGCTCCGAGCCCGCCTGGGGGCTGAGGGCCAGGCCTTCTAGCATCTGTGCCTTCATGTTGGACCTGGCCCCCAGGGAGAGCATAGCCGGGGACATGGAGATGCTCAGAGGGGAGAAGAAGAGTTTCTGGTCGGGGGGTCTATGGATGATGACTCTGCCACTCACCGTGGGCACTGCCCTTCTCTTCACTGTCCTTGGCACTAGGGGGGAGCTCTTCTCCCCCCAGTGCTCCCTGTCCATCCAGGGGAACACACCCTGACTGCTTGTTACCCTCCGGCCCGGATTTTTCTTCTAAACCTCTGAACCAAATCCCTTGGCTGTCTCCTGTGCACCCCGCCTAACGTGACATGGGGCTGTCACCACAGCCTGTGACTCCTCCTGCTCTGTCTCTCTTTCTCTCCAGCCCTGCCCCACATTGGCCCTTGTTCCTTCAATAGCACCTTCAATGCCTCTCCACACCCCGGCCCACCTATCGCTTCTCTGCATAGCACCCAGTGTCTGTTTTCTAGCCTTCAATCTGCTCATATCAGCTCTCTGTTCAAAGTCCTTTAAAGCGGCCTGTGGATCTAAGAAACGGTTCCAGAACCCTTACTGAGCCGCCAGGCCCTCGGCAGTCCTGCCATAGCCCTTTCCCTGGGAAGCCTCTCTGCTCACTGCTCCGGGGCTGCCCACCATCTCTGGTTTCTTGAAAGCACCTCCGTCACCCTCTCCTACCCAGAACATTCTCCTCTCTGTTCACTCGACCACCTTCTACTCTTCCTCTGATTATAGCACAGAGGTCACCTCCTCAAGGAAGTCTTCCCTGACTTCCCTGAGATTGGTGCTTTGTCTTAGCTTCCAGAGCCTTGCTTCACCATCCGTCTTGCCCACCAGGTTCCACGTCCATGAGGGTCATCCCCATGAGAATCTTTTCTTATGTATTTATTTTTTAATTTTAGATTGAAAGAGAGAGAGAGTAAGAGAGAGCATGAAAAAGGAGGGGCAGAGAGAGAAAGAGACAGAATCCCAAGCAGGCTCCGTGCTGCCACTGTAGAGCCTGACATGGGGCTTGAACTCATAAAGCCGTGAGATTATGACCTGAACTGACCCAAGAGTCGGTCGCTTATCTGACTGAGCCCCCCAGGTCCTGTCACTGTGAGAATCTTGAAGGGCAGACACTTTGCGATTCGGAGCGGTCCTCTGAGCTGGAGCAGGTCAGGACAACACCCTGCCGGCAACAATTCCTCGCTGGGTGGGCTTGGGGGAAATGACTGAGCCTCTCTGTTCCTCAGTATCCGCATCTATACAATGGGGCTGCGAATACCCTATAGGCTCTCATTGCAATTGTCCATTTGTGGCTCATTTGCTGCCAGCCTCCACTCTGCTGGCTCAGGGTTCCATGTGTTGGTGAGAACTCAGGACCGGTGAGGCAGGTGAGGAGCTCCAGCCAGAAACCGCAAGTAGCTACTCTCCCTGGATTGGGGGGCTGGGGGTCAAAGGAGGCATCTTAGAGGAGGGAAGAGCAG